>VDFB02149748.1:0-14576 GCA_007258455.2 Sequoia sempervirens
TGAACCTCTTTCTTGTTTGCTTCCCAACCTAACATTTGCAAACTACATTGATAGGCTTTCCAATTCTTAGAAAATCTCTCATAGCTTGAGTAGATCAGATCCTCACTAGACTCTCAAAGTTGATGTGACACATTCTTCTATGCTATATCCAACTTTCATTGATTTGATTAATAAAGCACTTACCATTAACACTTTTAAGATGATAAATATTCCCATATGTCCTTATTCCTACAACAACCAAAGTTCCAAAGCTTCCTTTTATGATTTCACAATCACCATCCTGAAATACAAGATTATATCCTTTTCTACACATTTTTCCTACACTCAGAAGATTATGCCAAAAACCCTTGACATAAAGAACATCATTTGTATTATGCTTTCCATAAAAACTAATTGAACCTTTTCCACATATCTTAGCAGATGTATCATCACCAAAGATAACAAGACCACCTTCAAACTTCTCAATTTTAACAAACTTACTCTTATCACCTGTCATATGATATTTTGAGCATTCATTGTTAATTATCTAGTGATTTTTCTCCTCTCTAGCATGAAAAATAGTCACTATAGTCCCCTTGATGTTGTGACCTATTTTCAAATAAATTTCCTTCATACATCTTTCAGAATCAGTAGAATTATTTCCAACATTCAGAGCCATGAACAAGAATTCATCACTTTCATCATATGAGTAGTCATATTCATCATCAAATATATTGCTAACATCTTCTTTAACATAATAAATTTTCTTGACAAATTTACCTTTATTATCCTTATATTTATCACTTGAAACTTTGGTTGAACATCTTGAAGCATAATGACCTATCTTTCCATAATTGAAACATTTGAAAGGTAACTTACCTTTGTATTTTCTAGTCCCTTTTTTCAATCTCCTAACAAAATTTGCTTCTATCTCATTAAGATCATCTAGATTTGATCCATCATCCTTCTCGATTCTGCTAGCTTTAAAAGAATTCTCTTTTCTTGAATCATTTTGACCAAACTCTCAATTCAAAAGTAGTTGAAGCACCTTGAACAAGTGATCTCTATAATAATGATCTAAATCTCGAGCTTCCTCAATAGCAAAAACTTTAGAACTATACAATTTAGGAAGAGTTCTTAATACCTTCTTTACTGCCTCAGCTTCTTCCAATTTTCCACCATGTCCATTGATAAAATTGACAATTTCATCCAACCTATGCATGTAGCTTGAAATATGTTCATCTTCTGACATCCTTAGGTTTTTAAACTCAGTCTTCAAATTTTTCATCTTTGCTTGCTTGACCTTATCATCTACTTCATAGAAACTTTCCAACTTCTTCCAGATTTCTTTACCAGATTTGTAGCCCATAACCTTCACAAGTTCTGAATCAACAAGACCACTCAAAAGATAATTCCTTTCTTTTCCATTAGTCTCATATTCCTTTATCTCATCATCAATTGTCAGACCATTAGTGGGAATGGTATATCCATCTTCAATTGAATTTCAAACTCCAAACCCTAGGGAAACAAGGAAACCTTCCATCTTGGTTTTTCACAATGCATAATTTGCCCCATCAAACAAGGGAGCTTCCTTGTGTGCCATTTGGATCTACCTCAAGTGGTTAAGCTTCTTCCAAGGAACCTTTCTTTGATACCAATTGTTAGATGCACATGACAACTAAGAGGGGGGTGAATCAATTATAAATTAAAACATCAAAGCCCTCATTAACATTCAAATACTTATTAGCCCTTAAAAAATTAATCATATTTAGCATGAAAGTAAACAAGTGAAACATCAACACATAACAACACCATACACAATAGAACACCAAATATACATGGAAAACCAAAAAAGGAAAAAACCGCAATGACGATTAGCTCTCTATATAAATGAATTACAATATTGAGTACAATAGGCTCATTGTTGGAGGACTCACTGCCCTAAAGAAAGAAGGGATCACTACCAAAGGAATCACTATCTAGAAGAAAGAAGATAGAAGAAGTGGTGGCTCATTGCCAATTTGAATTGCAAACAATGCATCTATTTGATGCCAAAGATATAGTTTCACTAAAGCACAACCAACTCATTCAATAGAATAAAATGTAGAGACCTTCTTCTCACTACATCCAGGAGTCATAGAAATTAAACCTCACACTTAGATCACCCTTGATCACTTTCAAATATTTTGCATCACACACTCTTCTTAATCCACACAACAACTCACCTTGTATTTATACCATTTGCGAGCTAAAACAATCTCAATTAGGTCGGCCTTAAGGAAACATATGCACCTCAATCGTGCAACATCAAATAGGTTGACAACAAACACTTCCATGGTGTAAAGAAGTGAATGAAAACCATGCCATAACTTAACTACAAATATACACTGATACACTTCTCAACACTTCCATAAACAATAGTCATTCTTCGCAATTAGTGCTAGCATCTCAAGTCAGCCAAACTTGCACTAACACTAACAAGCGATCACAAGCACACCTCTCCAGGGCTAGAAACATCTCATAAACCACACAAAAACACTCCACAACATCCAAGAATATTCCAAATCATCAAAATATTTTCCACTACTACTACAACTACCTAAAACTTAAGAACACCTTTATTCTGTGCAACTAGACACACAAGAACATACATACAACACATCAAACAACCTTGTGGAATACCACAACACCTAAAACTTCAAGGAAATGTAGATATAGAGAATATAACAAATTTTCCAGATCTACAAGACAAGAAAATTCATTTTGGAGAAATGTGGAGCAATCTCATTTCTCCTAGACACCCCATTTCACCAGACAGACATACTGCCAAACACAACTCTCACTGCAGAAGGATCCAAAACCTGAAACTCTAGATATAGAACATGTGAACACATCTAATCATTATATCAAAACCATGTAGGAATATCTTCGACCATGAAGAAATGCAGAGCAGAAAAATGAACGCCACTTTGTCACACTAAACTCTTTTTTATTCATTTTTTTTCTAAAAAACACTTGGAAACCAAGTGAATCAACTATATCAGCAACACTGTTGGCATCTATCGTTGAGAAACCGAGATCACACATGCAATCACCTATGCATGAAAAGACATGAAGAACCAGACTATGTGCATGAAGCCTCAAAGTAAAAATGCATTAATAGAATCAGGTATTACCATTGATCAATCCTTATGAGGAGATCAGAAACCTAAAGAGCCACAAGTAAGAACCTGGTGTGCACATAATAATTAATAATTGATTAATTATTAATGTGCCTAAGTTTAACTTAAGTAACTAAAGTGATAAGTGACTTAATTAATTAACCAATATGATTAAATTAATTAAGTAAAACAACTTATTACTCTAACATATACAACATTTGCAAAATCTACAACACCTCTCATCAACTATAGCACATCCAACTATCTCTCTAAACACAACTTCTACAACTATACTGAAGTAAGACATCAATGACAACACCAACATTGTGTTGACATCAATACCAACAAATCTAGGCTTAGAACTAGCTCTCCAATGCTAGGGGTTGACATCATCAAAACCAGCAAAATTCCAACAATATCTTCATACAATGGGTTGACATCAATGACAACACCCAAACAACTCAAGCTTCCAACAAATCCTACATCTAGCATCTTTTTATTTTCCTTTTTATTTTCTTTCTATTTTGATATTGATTAATAGAGAGCTATCTTAGAAGTTTGAGAATAAATATTTTATAGATCTATCTTAAATTTTCTCACTTTTTTCTTTATTTTTTTCCTTTTCTTTCTCATGATTTGGGTATAAGTTGCTACTATGTTTCATTCCACTTTGATCCTTGTGACTTTCCTCTTGATACACTCCTTTGTGGCTACTTCCACTTCATTTAGTTCTATTTTAATATATATAGAAAACTTGTATTTGTCCCCTAGAGTAAAAATAGGATCATCTATTTTTTGAACCTCCTTTTTTTTATTTGAATTCCAATCTTGGGTTGGACAACTTTCTAGAGAGTCAAACAATCATAAGAGAAATTCTTGAAAATGAGATTAGTCTAACTCTGTCATTTTCAAAATCCTCTAATGTTTCTCTCAAATGATAATTATGTAATTGCTAGGCACTATTTTAGATTTGAAGATCTGTATTTTGAGAGGTTGGTTAAACATGATCCTTATTATTTGCTTCTATTTCCTTCTATTATAGAGCATGATATTTATTGACAAATTACCAAATCTAGAATAATATTAAAAAAATAATCTATAATTTTCATATAATATTTGTTGTGTCCACTTACCAAATTTTGATTGAATACTAATAAAAATTTGAATGGATTTATTTACTTGAAAATTCATACAAATTATTGCAAAAATGATTTTTTTTATGTTTAGTGACATTATCAAATACAATAAAATAACCAAAATATTTTTTGATGCCTTCAAACACACCCTCACCTAAAAATTCTAGCAGTAAATATGGTAACAATCTAGATAGGGGAAATGACACAAAGATCTATTGATGGGTCAAAAACAAGTTTCCATTTACATAAATATAGATTATTTTCCCCAAAAAACATGGGCCTTAAACCAATACTTTTCTCAAATCATCATAGGAAAAAAGGTAAGTAGGAAATCCCTTATGGCATAGCAGTTACAAAAAAAATCATTTTATATTTCACATATATTTGAGTCATTTCCTAACCAAGTCTATATTAGGGTGAGCAGAGAAAAACTTACCAATCAATTATTTGTCCATCATTTAGATAATTTTATTTTCTATGGAATATGATAGCTTTATCCCTAGCCCTTTCTTTGTGTTAGTTGACAGATTTGTCCTTCAAAAATACATACAGAAAATGACTCAAGTTGCCCAAAAAGAAGAACAAATAGTACTAATAGTTGGAGAAGTTGTTGTTGGATTGACAACTTTCCTCTGAATTTTAGAGGTACAAATCCCTCTTAAGATATGCAATGAATGGGAAATATAGGGTGTGTTTTTAACCAGAAAGCAAGAAAGGTATACTAACAAACATCCATAAATACGAAATAGATGCGAATGTTTAGAACTAAAATGATGAGAATATAGATTAAATGACCCAAAGTTCACATATTCCACAACCCCAATCAGTAAACAAGAGAGGTGAATGATAGCTTATTCTCAGAGATTATTTAATTATGAATTCACAGATTCAGAAAATAAAGCATCAACACAATCTCACAACAAAAAATCATATAGAAGAACGATCACGAAGGCACAAAGACATTTGTAATCAAGGAAATATTATTAAACTCAAACATTTAGTTATATTTCCCCTTATTTTTCAATACAAAAAAAACTCCATGCTATAAAAAGTGAGTCAAAAGAAACTACCCTTTAGTTCCCTTGTTTCTAGGGAAAAAGATATCTCCCTCATTAACCTAGAGGCCTATATATACATGTACATCTGAAACTGTTACATTACAAAAAGTAGCGGTCTTGAAAACGACTGATGATAACCGCCCAAAAGACATTATTATTCCCTATCATGGGAATATTCCATGCATGTTGCTAAACCACTGGTGGTACCAGAACTCTATTTAGTTCCAATTTCATTTCCATAACTAGATTGTTAAATTCAACACATTCTTCTTCTTTCTCTAG
The DNA here is from genome assembly GCA_007258455.2 of Sequoia sempervirens. Taxonomy (NCBI): domain Eukaryota; kingdom Viridiplantae; phylum Streptophyta; class Pinopsida; order Cupressales; family Cupressaceae; genus Sequoia; species Sequoia sempervirens. The sequence goes on from VDFB02149748.1 coordinate 5,617, forward strand.
AACCTGGATAGTCCTGCGATACCCCGTATAGCTGGTTTTCTCCTTCCAAGCCAGTGAATGCAGCTGAGAGATGATGTTGAATTGTTCTTCTTTTGGCCAATTTACATCAGGTTGGAGCACTGGAACAAGTTCATCTTCCCATTCCTTGACATCACCTGGAAGTACCATTTTGAGGAGCCTTTGAAATTGAAAAACACTATCACCTTTCCTTACCTGCAAACCTATTTAACTCCAGTGGCAGAAAGTGTCATTTATTTGCTAGCAAATGTGTCAAATAGTTTCGCCAACTTCCATATTTAAGAGTTGTCTTTTCTGGAGATCACTTAAAGATCACATTTAAATTTATATTACCATCCTGAGAGATTAGAGAAATCATTCCTTAAAGTCACTGTACACTTCATTAAATTCCCTGACACATTGAAAACAACACATCCGACAAAGGTCACCCCGTCGCTACAATTTAGAACCTTATAACCATAAATCGGGAGTTCTGGAGTTTCTAGAACTTCTGATATCTTGATAACATAGAACATCCTTTCCAAAGTTTACAAAGATCTGGTGGTTCCTACAACTTAAAATTTAGCAACTTGGTTCAGGATTTTAACAAGACCGCGATAGTTATGAAATTTGACAAGGCCGCGACTTGCATAAATTATCACATAAGGATGTATTTTTAAACAACTTGTTTCAAAATAAAAATTTAAGGGGTAACATTGGCTCTGACTCGGGACTGTATTTCATGATGAAATGCAGAGAACTCCAAAATTATAGGTAGATCAGGCCAAACCCATTGGGTATGGAGTCAAAAGATAGGCATGAAGATAGGGGATTTCTTGCAGAAGGGTGGAGGGGAACCGGGCATAGGCCAAAAATGAGACCAAAATGCCAAACAGGAAAAGAAACTAACTACAAGAGCACAAAAAAACCCCTACTATATACATGGTCATAAGACCTTACCCTTAGAAAGCTTAAAATTCATGCAAACCCATTTACAGGCTAGGAAAAATAGATGCCAGAGTGAAAGAAAGGACTATGCCAAAGAAGCATTATAATACTTAGTTGTAACTTGATATGCTGAATAATAGTTGTATAGGTTTTGGCATGTGCAGATTCTCTAGGCAAGAGATAAAGACCAAGTAACTGCTCTTTATGAAAAGTATGGGAGTCATAAAATATTTCAATGTCCTTATGCATACTGACAACAAGTTGAATTCTAAGACAACAAGTTGAAAAATCATGAAATGTGTTGTCTTCTTGAATGTGTTCATTTTTTTCTAATATTTCACCTTCCTTTGATTTCTCTAGTATGACTCCACAATAGTTTAGGTATGGAACTATCTTTTCCTCCAGGACATCTTCTATATCCACAATAGTGTTCCCTAGACCCTCATTATCAGATTTATGATATTCCTCTTCTATTTCTTCTTTATGATCCTATATCATGTTGTGTGCTTCCTCTTCAACGCAACTAGAATCTTCATCCTCTGACATCGATTGTATATGCACTGGAGGAGTAACTTCTTCTTTATCTTCACATGCATTGACTACTTCATCAGTAGGTGTTTCAAGAGAATGCTTTGCTTCCATGTCATTGTCCTCTTTTTCCAATTGGTGTATGGTAGAATGAGATTCTTCACCATGTGCAACTTCTTCAAAAATATGGGTCTTTTCATGGCTACAAGCAAGAAAAAATGTATCCTTCCCATCCCTACGTTCAATCTCTTGGAAGGTTTTAAGTAGAGATGAGTGTATCATATGGGGTTGAAACTGCATGTTACCATAAAAACTCTTCAAAAAGTTTACTTGCACATGATCATCAAGTCCCTGAGTATCTTGTGTTGGAGTCAAGGAAAAGTATTCATCATTGCTGTCATCATTATCATCCCCTCTCCTTGAGTACCAAAATATTTTTCTAGTTTCAAATATTTCATGGAGTCGCCATCCTCACACTATTTCAATGAGATACATTAAAATGCATAAGAATACACCAATCATTGATTTTGATATCCCCAGCGGAGTCACCAAAAATTTGTTAGTTGACAGATTTGTCCTTCGAAAATACATACAGAAAATGACTCAAGTTTCCCAAAAAGAAGAAAAAATAGTATTAATAGTTGGAGAAGTTGTCGTTGGATTGAAAATTTTCCTCTGAATTTTAGAGGTACAACTCCCTCTTAAGATATGCAATGAATGGGAAATACAGGGTCTGCTTTTAACTAGAAAGCAAGAAAGGTATACTAACATCCATCCATAACTATGAAATAGATGCGAATGTTTAGAATTTAAATGATTAGAATGTAGATTAAGTGACCCAAAGTTCACATATTTCACAACCCCAATCGGTAAACAAGAGATGTGAACAATAGCTTATTCTCAGAGATGATTTAATTATGAATTCACAGATTCAGAAAATAAAGCATCAACATGATCTCACAACAAAACATCATATAGAAGAATGATCATGAAGGCACAAAGACATTGTAATCAAGGAAATATTATTAAACTCAAAGATTTAGTTATATTTCCCTTTCTTTTTCAATACAAAAAAAAAACTCCATGCAATAAAAAATGTGTCAAAAGAAACTACCCTTTAGTTCCCTTGTTCCCTGGGCAAAAGATATCTCCCTCATTAACCTAGAGGCCTATATATACATGTACATCTGAAACTGTTACATTACAAAAAGTAACGGTCTTGAAAATGACCGATGATAACCGCCCAAAATACATTATTATTCCCTGTCACGGGAAGATTCCATGCATGTCGCTAAACCACCAGTGGTGTCGGAACTCTATTCATTTCCAATTGCATTTACATAACCAAATTGTTAAGTTCGGCATGTTCTTCTTCTTTCTCTAGAACCTGGATAGTCCTGCGATACCCCACGTAACTGGTTTTCTCCTTCCAGGCCAGTGAACATAGCTAAGAGATGATGTCAAATTTTTCTTCTTCTGGCCAATTCACATCAGGTTGGAGCACTGGAACAAGTTCATCTTCTCTTTCCGTGACATCACCTAGAAGTACCATTTTGAGGAGCCTCTAACATTGAAAAAAACTGTCACCTTTCCTTACATGCAGACCTATTTAACTCTGGCAGGGAAAAGCATCATTTATTCACTAGAAAATGTGTCAAATGGTTTTTCCAACTTCCATATTTAAGAGTTGTCTTTTCTGGAGATCTCTTAAAGATTACATTTAAATTTCCATTACCATCCTGAGAGATTAGAGAAAACATTCCTTAAAGACACCGTATACTTCATTAAATTCCCTGACACATCGAAAATAGTACATCTGAAATTTTTTTCCCTATCGCTACAATTTAGAACCTTATAACCATAAATCGGGAGTTCTCGAGTTTCCAAAATTTTTGATATCCTGATAACACAAAACATCCTTTCCAAAGTTTACAAAGATCGGGTGGTTCCTACAACTTAAAATTTAGCAACTTGGTTTGGAATTTTAACAAGACCACGATAGTTATGAAATTTGACAAGGCTACGACTTGCATAGATTATCACATAAGGATGTATTTTTAAACAACTTGTTTTGAAATAAAATTTTAAGGGGTAACACTTTGAATGGAACACCTCAAGAACAACTTCCTTTCCCAAATGTGCACTTTTTTATTTGATACTCCAACATCCATATATGCCAAAATCCATTTCATCTTAGGTAATGCATGTCCTTGAAGACACACAACAATTGAAACTATGATGGATGTGGAGGAATTTATAGGAACCCTTTCCAAAACTCATAGCCAATTTTCTTTCTCAAAAAAATGAAAAAGTTTGTTGCAAAGCATTCTTACAACTTCTTCAAGGGTTATTGGTTACTTGGTAGAATGTTACCATGCATATGTCCTTGATTTTCTAATTTCAACTTTGTTGACTCTTTTTCTTCTTTAATTTTAGTATCCATAATTTATATAAGATTTGAATGTCTAATTTGATGATTATTTGTGGGCACATAACTTCACTATTTTCTTTTGTATTGTTTAGGAAAAATTAATCAAATAAACTATTTTTTTCTAACACACTTGGAAATATTAGGGTTCTCATGTCATCATTCAAATTGTTAATTTCCTTTGAAATATCCAATTCAAGCTAGATACTAATTTGGTTTAAACACATCACTATTTTGTTGAAGACTTACTTCTTCATTCTCATTTACCGAAGCTCCTTCATCTACAACATTTGATACTTCATTAATATTTTCACTTTGTACTTATACTTTTTGTTCAACTTTTGATATTAATGTGTTTATCATTTCTTCTCGTTGATTCATCGTATTAACTTGAATTTTCACCTCTTGAACTATTTTTTTGTATAGTGATGAATTTGTTTAAATATTTAATGCCAAAATATTATTAGAATCAATTGTATTTATCCTTTCTTTCTCTTGTGGTATGATTTTAATGATACTTTCTCTTTGAATATTACTAATATCTATAAGTGAAAGGAAAAAAAACTTTTTTGGTTAACCATTGGTGATGGTAATGGTATCTGAAGACAAGAAAAAGATTGAAGGTAAATAACATAGAAGATAATACAATACACATGATACCTTCACCTAAAACCCTTCTTTCTCCTTAAATAGAGCTTGAAGTAGAGTGCACCCTAGCTCAGCTTGATGTGCTCCTTTTATGTATTGATTGGATGTGGTTTCTTATATAAGTAGCACGATGATAGGATTGATATGATGATAAATAAAATTGATAGATAAGGTTGTGCTAATTGAAGATTAGCTAGGATATGAAATAAATAGATAGAAATACAACAACATAACAATAGGATGAGAAGGAATTGCCCAAATGGGATGAGAGGCCTCTTATTTATATAATTTCCATGAGAGAAATCAAGGGCCAATATATATTGGTTAATGGATGACTAAGACTGAATGAGGATTATGGTTTGGATCAAAGGTTTATTCATATGACAAGTGTCACATGACGGATAAGATCTAGGTTTAGGATTTTATTAGGGAAACAACTTAATGTGAATGAATAGGATTTAGAGATTTAGTATGAAATGAATGGATGATGTGAAAAGTTAGTTTGAATTTTGGAAAGTGTCTAGATTCAATGAATCTAGACAAGGTCTTAGTTAGTCATGTGATTCTCAATATTTACTTAAATAATAAAATTATTTAATTAATTATTGGAGAAGGGTGATGTGGAAGGGAAAAATAAATAAACAAATGAATAATATTTATTTAATTAAAGTGGGGGATAAAGGTGAAGGATACATTAATTAAATAAATAATAGATATTTATTTAATTAAAGTGGGGGATAAAGGTGAAGGATGAATTAATTGAAAAAATAAATAAATATTTATTTAATTAATGGCTAGGCTAGGTAAATTCAAGTGTGGTCAAGGTATGGTCAATTTTCAGGTGTCTACATTTTCCCCCTCTTTGAGATGATATTGCAACTAAGAGAAGTAACATCATTTTAGAAGAATAAAACATAGTTGGTAGGAAAGGGATAAGTACTAGTGGCATGATGCTATAGTTATTGGTGAGGATGAGGAAGGATGATGAGGAGGTAGTGGTATGCCCCTCAATAGGAAATGTGGTTTGAAGAACACATGTGTGCTCTCGAAATGGATGAGAGTTAGAGGATGAAGGATGGAAGGATATGGAATAATCTATAGGGCTGGTTAAGATATGGATGAGAGAGGGAGGATGTATGATCATCAGGTTGCAATGGTATACATAACCTAGATTTGATATTGTACTTATGCACCAAAGTATAAGGAACCAAGATGACAATGTGCCAAGTATGTGATCAAAAAGGTAAAATGCAAACATATACCTTATAACACCATGATATGGAAGACCATGATGTTGTTGTGGAAATAGAGTGTAAATACCATGATGCCCTTGTGAAAATAGAGTGCAAACACCATGATAAATGAAAACAATGATAAAATACAAAAGAAACAAGAAAGAATGCACAACAAACCAAAAAAAACTAGGATTAAGCTCCTAGTCAAGTTGAAAATGGATTGATGATGATAAAAATAACAAAGTTAATGATAAGAACAATGCATACCCATAGGGATTTTATTGAACTAACAATAAGAAAATCACATGGATTGGGAAGGATACATCCATATGATGATAATTTTGATAATTAATCAATAGATTTTAGTTGATTTGGATCAAAATGGTGGATTGATTTTGGATGGTGAGCTAGATTGTATGCAAGATTGGATTGCATGGAGTAGAATTGATTACATTGGGTGGATTTGATGGGTATGGTTGGATTGGAAGGATATATAGATGATAAATGAATTGGATAGAGGATGGAATAATTAGGATAAAGGAATGAATGGGAACCAATGACAAGAGATAACCAAGCCTTGGGAAAATGATTGAAGGATAGATGGATTATTTGGATAAGAGATAGAGGGATCGAGTGGATGTAGCTCCAAGGACTATGTTGCAAAGGAAAACTATTCCCCACACTAGAGGTAGTGGAATTAAGGATGAGAGATGGTGATAAAAGATGCATGAGATGGAAGGATAGTGCATAAGGGATGTGGAAGGTAGAGGAAATAACTTTCAATGTCCAAAGCATGCATGGATATTTTTCCCCTAGATTTGATCAAGATAAAAGGAGGGAAGAGAGGATGCATTTGGATAAGATGGAAGGAGGTATATAAGATGAGGGATACGAGATGGAAGCTATGGAGGATGTGGATAATATGTGGTAGGTAAGATAGAATGGATGGTTCATGGATATATAGCCCCTAAACTTATCAAGATCAAAGGTGGGAAAGGAGGATGTATTTGGATAAGATAGAAGGTGATGGGATGAGGGATAGGGTGAGGTAGATAGGATACTTGATTCTTATGAATATCATTAGACTTTTCAAGATAAAAGGTGGAAGAGGGAGGATAGACTTATATAGGATGATTGATAGTGGATGAAGGACAATGAAATATATGGATAAGATGTGGTATGGATGAACCTTTCTCCCAAGTGTAGAGTGTAAGAGGATGGGGGATAAAAAGTAACACATGTTTGCCAAGTTTTCATCATGGTATTTTTCCAAGGCACCACAAAAATTGGTTTTCACCATTGGACAAATGATTTCTCTTTACTTTTTTCATTTTTTTTTTTTTTAATAATTTTTGGAATAGTACGGATGGATAAAAATGAGGATAAGGATACAGACATGTGGATCTGGAAGATAATGGATGTATGATAAGGAAGTGGGGGAAGGAATCGATCATCTATTTCAATGAAGAGTATTCCTTAAAGATGTGCTATAATGGACTATGGAAAGTGGAGGCATTCTCATAGACATTGGTAAAATGATAGAAAGGGAGATGAAATGGATTTATGTAAGGGCTTGGATTAAAGGAGGATGATGGGGGATGAATGTTGGATGTTGGATGGAGTATTGAAATACTATTGGATGAGTGGATGGAAATGTTGACAAGATCAAAATTGGTACACACCTTGAAGGGTGGTGGAGTTGTGGAGAAGTGAATTTTAAATTTGGAGATTTAGATGGAGGAGTGGATATGGATTTTGGGACAAAGGGGCCCAAAATTGGAAGAGATGATGGAGGACTTAGGATAGTAGATTTCGAGACATAAGGGACCAAAATTAATTTGGAAGATAAAGGATTATTAGATGGAGGATTAGAGAATTTAGGAGTGGATAAAGCTAATGGATTAGTCAATTTGGATTCCAATTTGGATTGTTCTTTGATATTCATTTATATTAGTATTTTGGGAATACACCTAGCTTTTTATTTTGACTTCATGGGCCTTTGTGGACTTTTGGATTTAACTTTTTGATTTTGGATCAAAATTTTCTTTATTTTTACATGTATTTTTTATGGGACATGATGATCCTTGGATTTTTGTGGATTTTAGCTTGATGCATTTTATGTTCAACATATAAATTGATTCCAAGAGCAATAGTATTGGATGATGGAGAGGAATTATATGGAGGTCTTATTGATGGTTTAATGTATGTAGGATGTTGAAACGATTTCAAGGATGTGTACCTTTGTTGATTTTCTTTATGATAGGATGGAATGATTTTGAGATAGAGTGATAGGAGGTGGGATGTAAAGGCCCAAGATCGATGGGAGGGATGATGGCTTTGGTTTTGGTAAAATAGATAGAAGGGATGAAGGATTGGGCTTTGGGACATAAGGGACCAAAATAGACTTGGAAGATGAAGGATATGAATTTTTGAACTTAATTAGAGGGATATGGGTTTTGGGAGGGATACCAACATCTTGATATTGAGCTTAGTATCCAAGGCCATGATAATTTGAATTTTATTGGATTTGGATGTGTTTTAATATGCCTTGCTCATGGAGGCCTACCCTTTACCTTGATAATGCATAGTTTGAAAAATATTTTTTCCAATGGGATATTTGTTGTGAAAGAAAGACACAAGTCTATTTTGAGTGGGATATGATATAGAATGAATGGTAGGTTCTTAGAGGAAACTAGATTAGATGAAAGTGGATGAACCCATTTGATAAGTGTGGGGATCATTGATAGTTTAGATAGAGGTGATGAGATCTTGTGGAGGATTAGGATCATGACATGGAGATGAAGGGACACTTTGATCTTGAATTGGGGAGGGATCATGAGGGGGAATGTAAGGGATAATTTTCTCTTGACATGGAATGGTATCATGAGACATTAGGAGGGATATCATGAGATGGGTGGATGGTATAACTTGATTTTATTATGGGATGGAAGGGGATCATGGGATGTGATGGAAGGGTTATCTTGATCTTGATTAGGAAGGGGATTATGAGGGGGATTAGGAGGGATATTTTTCTCTTAATATGGGATGAGATATTGACATGGGTTAGGATCATGAGATTGAGGGGGGTCATGAGTTGAAGTGGAAGGGAGGGAATCATGGGATGAAGGGGGATTATTGGATGGGATTGAAGGGATGTTTGAATCTTGACATGGAGG
>VDFB02149750.1:0-30415 GCA_007258455.2 Sequoia sempervirens
AAAAAATACCAAAAACAGCCTCAAAACATCTCAAAAAGATTAAAAAAATCTAAATATTTGAAAAAATCCATCCATCTCATCTCCCTTGCACCCATAATAACATCACTCTATAATAAACGATCATCATCCTCAATCTTTGGTAAGATAATCAGAAACAAGCCTAGCAAGTGAAAAATGAAAACTCAAAATCGTCAAGTCTTAGGTCTAAGTCAGTACGTAAGCAAGTTGGTCAACTCTTTGTGTCGATAAATCATCATCCAATTGGTCCCATATCAATCATCTTTTAGAATGCTTTGGATAAACGAAATGACGTGCCGCCATCCACTAACATGTCCTAGGATGAATCCTTCCTAAAATGGGCATTATCTTTTGGCAATAGTTTCAGTTCTTATCCTTGAAACACATCCTCTTGGTTAAGCGATTGAAGCTGACTTGTTTGTTTACTTTGTCTTTATCTTTTGACTTATCTTATTGCGCTCATTCCAAGGACTTCTCAATGATATCTCAACAAAGGATTTAGAGAAATAGGAATGGTGCAAAAATCATTATCTTTTGTTTGTTATGCTTGTTGGATGTTCTTGTAATATAACCTTGGTGAATACTTGCTTTGTTAGGTACATGTATGGAGGAGGTTTTGGGCAACTTGTTGACTATTGCATTGATAGGTTATACCTTTCCATGTTTTGGTCTGAGGTGTTTGGAGGCATAAAGGGGTGCGTCACAACTTAGGGTTTTGTATGTCAAGTGTGAACAAGGATACTCCTATCTGCTTGTTAAGTCAAAGTCCATCACACTAGGTACAACGCCATCCTAGTTTTCTATACCTTGATGCATTGTACCACGTGTGTTATCAAACATAAGAAAATTTGGTCCTTTGAAAATCCCAATTCCTCGGCAAGTAATAATCATCATTTGCATTTTCATCATCTTGGGTCTTGTTGAAATGACTTCTTCTCTTCTTGATCATCGCACTAACAAAGGTACTATGACAGTTGATCATCATCATCATCGTTGTTGTCATCAATCCTACATCCACAAATCATTAGCATATTGCATCAACATATCATATAGGAAACACATGCATTGCATTTCCATCATCCTATAAACATGTTATCATAAGCATTCTTTATAGATAGGTGCATCTATTTCATTGCATTTCATCTATTACATTGCATCATATTGCATTACATCAATCATCGCATAACATTCATTTGCATTTCATAATCATTTTCACATTACCACCTACTGCATAATCATACATAATAGGCACATAAGCATTATAAGATAATCCATTGCATACATACTTGCACAAATTACATTCATATTGCATTACGCATCATCATACCACTTTGCATTAGCATATCATTGCATCATATTAAATGCATCACATACATTACATTATCATTTAATATGTTTAGGATAATAATATTTGTTATTCTAAGCATCTTAAAAAACCATCTCATTTGCATTACATAAAACCATCTCATTTGCATTATATCATATAGAACATGACCATTGCACTCACATTGCATTATATCGTCCACTAAATAGCATCACAATTAGTCATTGCATAAATCATTACACACAATTATAAGCATAAATAGGAACATACAAGAATCCATCACATACAAAGCATACATCCATCCATAATCATTTCATATATAAGCATGATTCAAATCATTTCACGTATAAACAATAGATCATTTCCATATCATTTTACACATTACATTTCATATCACATATCATCATCATAAATGCATCATCATATATCATCCATTCACATCTGCATATGATAAATTAACAACATAATATAGATCTGTTAGTCATAATCATTACATAATGCATTCATTATCAAAAGAAAAAGCATCCATAAACGCATCATATAAACATCATTGCACACCATATAGAAATAAAATCATCCATGCATAAATAAATGGTACACATCACATCGCATCAAAATCATCATCATATCATATATATCATCAATAATGTAACTGTCATAGTACAAGAATAATCGGATCACTATACATGTATGTCAATCAGTACAAAAAGGCCCATCAGGCTATCAAAAAGGAGCCCATAAAGCACAAAAGTATCATCTCGATCAACCCCCCTGTATGCTGCCCTCACCCCTATCACCATGACCCTCTGCTGATCTATGGCTGGTCCACTACGAGTACTCTGGGACCCGTGATGCTCTGGGTACTGCCTCATGATAATACATTCAATAATACTCAACCTCTCTGACGGCCTCCTAGTAAGACCTAATAGACACTGTACCCTGAGAAGAAGAGGCTTCCATACTCTCTAATTGCTATCTCTGACCTCGCTCTGTGGTTGCCTGTAACTCTATAGCATGTCTCTATTAGATGGCCTAATCCCTCTCAGCCCTCATCTGCTCTCTTTTGGTCCTAGCCTGATCCCTCTCGATTGTCACTATTTCACCTAGGCCTGCAACTGAGCAATCAAAGTATCCCGGGGATCCACCTACCCTACCAACTACACTGGTGGTTGTGCTCATGGAGGCTGTACCGAAGGCTGATCCTCACCCGATGGTGGCAGACCTGCTGGCACCTGCTGCTGGTCCTGCATCTATACATTTTCCTGATCTAGCTAAACTAGGGGCCCGACCAACTAGTCCTATCGTGCATCACCCCTCCATCCTCGTCCTCCCCCTCTAACTCTAACCCTTTGTTTATCAGGGTCTACACTGGGAATAGTCAATCATAGGAGAGGCTAGAACCAATTCTTGTATGCCTGTGTCGTGCATGGATCCATAGGCCCCTGATCATAAGCCCATGTTTGAGCTACTAGCTTCCTAAAACTATCAACAGCCTCCAAAGTAGGAATATATCACCCCTATGAAACTTGTGCCATGGTGTGGGTGAAGATAGCCACATAGTCATCATCAGGACGATCTTGGGGCTCACCAAACTGACATTGTACATGCCTAGGTAGGTACCTCTCAATCATCGTATGCTTGTGCCCCTACATTTACTAGTCCTGGTAGGCATAAAATAGCTACTCTGCATCGCCAGCCCATTCGGGACGACCAAGGTATGGTTGTCATGTGAACACCTGCATCTCATCGAGAACCTTCCTCCATTAGGGGATCTCATGCTCACCTGTGTGTGTGAAGGAAACATTGCCTCTGTAGCACCACATGATGGGATCATCTGGCATCATTAGAACTGAAACAACTCATGGTCAAAGCACAACAATTTGCTCCCATGCCCACTCTGAGTGCTCTGCCATCCATGTAGACATACTCGTGCAGATCTTTGTATAGTGAAGCAAGAAGAACAGGCCCCCATGTAAAATGTAATGGCCTATCATGAACCATGCGCTCCCAGCAATGTCCCCAACTAGGACTCAAGTATCGGCCTCATTTGTCTAGGGCAACGAGACCCGAAATAACCATTGCAACAACTAGGCAGAAGGGAGGTGCTAGGGTCCTGTGTCGCTCCAACTCAATCTACCCCTCATAAATAATGATGTCCTCTATGGTGAGGACTCTGTGGTAGGAATTATGCCCCTCCTCCATATCAAAAATGACCCATCAACCATGAATCGGCAATCGTAGAATGTGCTAAACGTCCTCCAAAGTGATGGTGGCCTCACCGGTGGGAAGGTGGAACGAAGAAGTCTCACTATGTCATCTCTCAGCCAACATTGATAGCATCCCCAGGTGAGTGCGGATGGGCGCTACATAAGTGATGTACCACAACCCCATATCCCGAAGTCGATCCTGATCTTTGTCATTGAGATCCCGCAAGTAACCGAACAAGTCTCTTGACCTGTGCTCTCTGGAGTAGAACTCCCTCCCTGCGTCCTGCATCAAGGAAGGTCACCATGTTAATTTTTTTTGAAAAATTCTTCGTTTGGCATCCAAGAGATCACTCCAGTGTCAAAATCCATGAAGGCATTGCAGTTTGATTCTTTTCAAACTCTGATGCTAGGGCAGAAAATTGTGAAATAGCACTGTCGCAGTCCACTTTCCCTCCTAGTGGCGCACTTTGCAAAACACCCCACTAGCCACAAGCTCAACGTCAGAGTTTTCAAACTCCAAACTCCGCCGCTGCAGTGCAATATCATACAAAGCAACACAGTTTGATTTCTGAGCGGCGCTATATAGCGCCACTGTAGAACGACCTACTTTGAAAGCATTAATTAAGCACAAAAAATGAGAAACAAAGTTCAAGTAAAGGTCACTTACCGGTGCCCCAATGTCGGGTGGCTACTAGTATGTCCGAACTCGATCAGAAATGTGTAGGGGAAGCTATCGTTGCCCCATATCGTCAGGAGGTCAGAGCTCAAATCTCAAGGTTGCTAATGGATGTGTGTGAAAATGAATTGAAAGTGACTTCTCGGGCCCCTTTTAAGCTTGAAAATTAGGGTTTGTCACCCTGATTGGCTATCCTGCTAGGGTTTTAGACCCTTGAAGTTGTTTTTGTCCAATTGGGGCCTATTTTACATCATTTAATTGTGTTTAGACATGTTTTTAGCCTCCTCGAGCCTTTTTGGACTTGTCGGGCACCTTGTCCTCTTTTTTTGAGAGATCACCCAAAAATTGAAATTTTCATCCAATCTCTCGAGGGGGCAATATAATGGCATGTTTTCTCTCGCCAGGCAGCAGTGGGGCAAGATTTTAAATAATGATTTTTTTTGGATTTGATCGAGATCGTTTAATCTTTGATCCAATGCAACAAGTGCATTGCTTCAAAGAGGGGCAAAATGTAGACACGTAAAATGTACTGATTGACATTGTGCATCTGATCTTGACTACTAACATCATTTCATCCTAAATCATCCCTCGGTCTAACCGTTTAATCAAATTCCCTTATCGATTAAATTCATCAATTTCCTTTGCTTAATTAAATAAATCATTTCATCTAATTAGAGATATATATTGTTCAATTAAAATCAATCCATTCGATCTAATTATCCTATTTAATTAAATAATCAATTTTATTTGATTAAATCTCTAAATTCTATCTATTAAATTAAATAAATTAAAACCTTATTTAATTTGATCTAACATCATCTCTTTTAATTAAATAAATCAAAATCTTTATTTAATTAATCTCTTATCACATTCTTCTTATTATTTGATTTAAATAAATCCTAAAATCTAAGTCAACTAAGTCATCACCTAATCTCCTATTAAATTAATTAACCCTAGATTAATTTAGTTCTAATTCATGTCCCATCCTCTAGCTTTTCCTACTTGCACATGAAAATAGATTTAATTGATTTATTAAATCCTCTATTTTCCTCAACAAGACATCTTTTGGAATATTCCTTCAAATTTGAATTCAAATTCCAAGTTGGCATGTACATCCAACAAGGCATTTACTCCATCTTAAATGTCCTTTGCCTTGAGCCAAGTGGCATTTATTGCATTTTCCATTCCCTCTTGCAAGTCATTTCAACAAATTTGAAATTCAAAAATATGCATTTCTTGGCACAATCCTCAAAACTTGCACATCCTCCATCCACTCATAGGTTGACAAGTGGCATCTTGCCATTGGATGAATGTTAGTCCAACAGTGCTCAAATTTGGACATTCATCCATCTTGGCATTCTATAAATAAAGAGCTCATATCCTCATTTCATCATCCACAAATTATTCAAAATTACCATGTTCAAATCATTAGCAATCCTCATCATCCATTTTTATTGAATCATAGCTAGGTTATGCAGATTTTCTCATTGGAGCATTCATCAACACCCACAAAGTGGATCAAATCTCTTCATCACATCAAGCTTGCATCATAGGAATTGGGAAAGGGCCAATTTTCACATCAAATTGGCACCAATTCCCCCATGGAATCAAGAGTTTTCTTGCTTAATTAGGATTCAATCTTTATTTTGTTATTTCATTGTGTTTTTCATTATTTTTTCCTAATTTGAGTAATGTTAATGGATTTCATGGGGAATCCTTGTTCTTGCTTGCAATTGATTATCTAATTTGTTTGTTATTATTGTTTTATAGTTATTAGGATTGGAGTTCACATAGTACCATCATATAGCCAATACAAATCAATGAAAAATCATGTGGTTCATGCTATATACACTAAGTTTTGGACCAAAGGGAAGCAAACAAAGAAGATAAAAGAAAGAGGTGAGGGAAGGAATATAGAGGAAGAATGGAAGTAGAGTGGGACTATGAGGTGTGATATGAAGATTATGAGTGGAGAACAAGCAGTATGATAGGGAGTATAATCTTCAAGGAGATAATAAAGTAGCATAGTGGAGTTCATTAGAGTAGTGTTATAATTTTTGGCTATGAAACCACCCAAGAATGTAAATGATTGAAAGTGATGAAAAGGGGGACTCTCCCTTTCAAATCTGATCACAAACACACAAAATATGCTATGCAAGAAGGTTGTAAATACATGTAAAGAAATGAAAATGAAAGATAAATTTGCAACTTTATTTTATTCAAAATATGCAAATGGTTTACATCAAAATG
Source organism: Sequoia sempervirens (assembly GCA_007258455.2). Taxonomy (NCBI): domain Eukaryota; kingdom Viridiplantae; phylum Streptophyta; class Pinopsida; order Cupressales; family Cupressaceae; genus Sequoia; species Sequoia sempervirens. Next base: position 6,476 of record VDFB02149750.1, read on the forward strand.
AAGCTCATGGGATCCCATTCTATCCTATATGCAACACCTGCAACAAATGTGTCTTCAATAATATGACATAATTTCGGCAACATCCGGGTATCCAAACTTCACTTCTCCAAGCCCCTCCTCCAAATGAAAGGGAAACAATAAATAGAGAAGTGTGATGGAGAAAACAACCCACATTTTCACAAAACAATCAACTGAAACCACCTTGAGGAAAGTACACCCAACCTTGGGAGTTTGAAAATTCTCCATAAGACATGTGGCACAATGTATGCGAACCTCTCTTGGACGCCTAGACTCTTGACAAATCAAATTTGAGATGCTATAACAACTTACACCTCTTATAGATTCCTTACAGCCTGTCATAACAGTTGTTGCATGCAAAGACATGCAAGCAACATGAAATATTCTTTTGGCAGCCCACTTTATGAAAAAATATGACACATGTACATGCAAATATGACCCATTTTGACCTCCTCCAAAATTGGGATGCCCAAAGACCCAACCTTTTACAAATTACATTTATCGAGTTACCAGGGGGTATTTTCCCATCAAAAGTTACATTACATTTTCACACAAGGGAAATACATTGTTTCAAATGAATTTATTAATTTCCCATCACCTAAGACCTTATTAAAATGAACAAAGAAAAATTAAAATATTTTTGGTGACACAAGATTCCTAGTATCCCTAGATGCTCCTACATCAAACACCCTTTTGAATTGCAAGCAATCCTCAACAAACTCCATCACTAAATTTGGTACCTACAATTGATTCTTCTTTCTCCTCTTCCAACTCTTAACTGGAACAAGCTTCCTTCTTTGACAACTATACTCTTCATTGAACCTCTTGAATGTGGAATTTAACCCACCATAGTCTATCCACCTCCACCAATTTGTACCTGCACTTAACTCTGCAACACCATACAAATCCTTCTCTACATACAAATCATCTCTAACAAACTCTAATTGAACCATTCCATCTACATTCACCAACTCATCCATCTCAGTATGAAAATTAGATTTCTTAAATTCATTAAGAAAATATTTTACCTTCTCATCACCTGTTGCAACTTCAATTTTATTTTCCTCTTCCATTCCTTCTACAAGACATGCAACTGTATCACTTCCTTCTCCTATAACTAGTGTTGCAAATTCAATGTCAGTAACACAATCTAGATATTCATCATTTCCATATTCCTCCTTTGCATCCATTTCAATATTAGTAACACAATCAAAATATTCATCCTTTCCATCTTGCAACAAATTTCCATTCATATAAATCTCTTTATCAAGCTTCCCTTTTACCTAAACACCTCTTGTTTCTCAAATTGATTCATTGCTGAAAAAACTTTATCCATTTCTACATTTTTATCCTCATCAAAACATACATTAAAATCTAATTTTACCTCATTTCCTTTTGTTGCAACTTTCACTATTGTGATTCTTTCTTTGTTGTCACTTGTCATATCACTTAAACAAAAATCAGATTTGGTTCTAACCTCTTCAAAATATGATATTCCTCTTTTACTTACTACTACAACAAAATTTTCAACCTCCTCATATCTATCCATCCCATTCATATCATTCACATGCAAACCAGAATCATCAATGAACTCACAAAATGCAAGTTGTACCTTTTCTTTAACCGTTTCAACTTTTGTGTCCTCTTCTTTGATGTTCTCTATTGCACACAACTATTTTTTTGTTGTTGCAACCTCTGTAATTTCATCCTTTATTTCTTCCAATAAACATCCCTCAGATTTAGGTTCGTGGATTTCTTCACATTCATCCTCTTCTTCTTCCTCTATGCCACTTGTTTTACACCCTACTACATCTTCTTTCTTTCCTGCAATAAAAATATCATTAGAAGGATAATAAAAATTACCAAGTCAACTCTTCCCTTTTCTCATTTTCTCCTTTCAACCTCTTTTCTTAATTCATCCACCTGTTGCTGTAATTTTATCATCTCAACTCTTATTTCTTCTTGCTCTTTTTCTCTAATTCTTTCTCTGATTTTCTCAAGTCTAGGAATCCTCAAAATCCATCCAATGATAGAAGTCATTTTCTTCTTTCTATTTTCTATTCTCAAGGCCTCACAAAGCCTCAACACAAATCTTCAAATCCTCAAATTTTACTTATATAAACTACCTCCTTCGGCGATCTGTTTATAAAACCCTCTTTCAATATTCACCAATATTATTGTAAACTACCTCCTTTGATGATTTGTTTACAACCATGGGAACCTCAATTCCTCAAACCCTCTAAAAATTTCTTCTTGTGGGTTGCACATCCATCTACAAACAAAATCCACACACTCTCCACCCTCAGGTCCTGTTGCAAACCATCTCTAATCGGCACTTCTGCCTACACACTCAAGAACCTGGCCCTGATACCACTGATGAAAAATGGGACTCTCCCTTTCAAATATGATCACAAACACACAAAATATGCTATGCAAGAAGGTTGCAAATACATGTAAAGAACTGAAAAATGAAAGATAAATCTGCAACTTTATTTCATTCAAAATATGCAAATGGTTTACATCAAAATGAAGCTCATGGGCTCCCATTCAATCCTATATGCAACACCTGCAACAAATGTGTCTTCAATAATTTGGCATAATTTCGGCAGCATTTGGATATGTAAACATCACTTCTCCAAGCCCCCCTTCTCCAAATGAAAAGGCATCAATAAATAGAGAAGTGTGATGGAGAAAACAACCCATAGTTTCACAAAACAATCAACTAAAACCACCTTGAGGAAAGTATGCCCAACCTTGGGAGTTTGAAAATCTGCCATAAGACATGCCAACCTCTCTTGGGTGCCTAGACTCATGACCAATCAAATTTGAGAGGCTATGACAACTTACACCTCTTAAAGATTCCTTACAACCTATCATAAAAGTTGTTACATGCAAAGACATGCAAACAACATGCAATATTCTTTTGGAAACCCACTTTATGACAAAATATGACACATGTGCATGCAAATATGACCCCTTTTGACCTCCTCCAAAAGTGGGATGCCCAAAGACCCAACCTTTTACAAATTACATTTATCGAGTTATTGAGGGGAATTTTCCCATCAAAAGTTACATTAAATTTTCACACAAGGGAAATACATTGTTGCAAATGAATTTATTAATTTCCTATCACCTAAGACCTTATTAAAATAAACAAAGAAAAATTAAAATATTTTTGATGACAGAAGATTGTCAGTACCCCTAGATGCTCCTACATCATAAAGGAAAATATTAATAGGAATTAGAAATTGATAGAAGAAGTTATAGTTTTCTCAACAAGAATTCAAAGCATACAAGCATGAGTGATTAAAATGAATAAAATAAGTGAGTATGTATAGGATATACTGCCTAAGAGACTGATAACACGAGCAATGTAGGATAAAGTAAAAAATTCCCTAAGTAAACTTAATTAAGCATGAAAAGGACCTAAGTGGAGAATTATCTAGGAAATTAACTAGTTAGAAAGTATACCTCATTCACACTAACCATCCCCTTAAGTGCAACTTAGGGGGAAGAGAAAAGATGCAAAATATGGGTCCCAGAAACAAGTCCTAATGAGGTATCCATGTACAATAAAATCCCCCAAAAGAGAAGAGAAGGATAAAACCTAATGGGAAAAAATCCCCATTACATGAGGATGAAGCAAGAACAACTAAGAACCTCCCTTAAAGAATATCATTGCTCTTAGTGAAGGGTTTGGTGAAAAATTAGCAACTTTCTCTACTATAAGATAATAGTGAAAATCAATGACCTATTCTTATAGCAACTTCCATATAAGGTACATGTGGATCTTGATGTATTTTCTATGTTGATGATGGACTAAATTTTTCAAGATCTAGATGGAATTCAATTTTTTTTTAGTAGATTACTCATAGATTTTTAAAAAAGATGCCAAGATCAATGATAATATTTTAAATCCAAATAGCCTCAATAATTACATTAGCAATATCTAATACTCAACCTTAGTCAATGAGAGAGAAATGGTGTGTTTCTTCTTATTTTTCTAATAAATGAGACCAAAAATAAGGTAAAATTTGTAGCCATATGTGTGCTTAGGATCACCAATTACACCAAACCAATCAAATTCTAGGTAATTCAAATTAAATATGGATGTGTGTGTATTATGTAGTGAACCTCCTATCTATGAGTGCCCTCTACATAGAAAAGAATGTGTTTGGTTTCTTTCTAAAAATTATCATGAGGCTCCTACATTAAGTGTGAAACAATACCAAATACAAAAAAAATGTCAAGGTGAGTTTGATTCAAGTATATGAGGTTGCCAATAAGTTGGAAATACAAGGTAGCATCAACAAGGGGAGTATAACACTTGGCCTAAAATTTTACTTATAATAGAAAGTGAGTTATTTTTAAGCTTATAATAAACCATATGAAACTAAGAAAGTAGATCAAGTGAATGCTTAGGTTTTGTCTTAGAGTGATCCTAGAAGAGGATTGAGTGATTTTGATCCTAAGAAATTTATATAGCACACCCAAGTCAATCATGGAAAATATATTTTGCAAAGTAGTCTTGACTTTGCAATTATGGATGAGATACTACTTGTGACAATCGAATCATCAACATAAAGAACCAAAAATAGAAGAGAATCCTCATGTCTCAGAATATAAATTATATTCAAATTAGAATTACATTGAGAGAATATGATGATGAGAATAAAGGGTTTCATCTTGGAATACTAGGATTATGAGGCCTACTTGAGGCCATAGAGAAATTTCCTCAACCAAAAAACTAAGGAATAATCTCAAATGAATCCTTGTGATTGCTTCATGATATAGGAGCATCCACGGTTGACTAGAAATATTGCATCAACCAAAAATATTTAATTTTAAGTTTTTTGTTTTACTTTTGTCTTTCAATATTGTAGGTGAATAATATTTTGTAAAAGGCCTAAAATATTTGATAAATATTTGTCCAAATTGTTATGTTACAATTTTATGGTGATTTGGACTCATTTTTGTAACATTTTCAAGGTCAAATCTTCAAGTATGCCTTCTTGGGCGTGGGATTTGGGGAGTCACAAGTTATGACAACTCATTTAATGTTTCTCAATTGTTGCATGAAGAATTTGGGTGCCCAAGAGCAAGTGGTTCAGCTTTTTCTATTCAGTTCACTATTTGGGTGGAGTCGAAAAGTCTTAATGCATCTATTTTTGGCCTAATATTTCTTTGGAGTGTTTTGAAGGTTTTAAATACATATTTAATATTTTATTTCTTGATTTTTGAGATTTATTCCATGTGGGATGCTTTTAATTTCTTGGGAGTTACATTTTGGATGAAAATGGAAAAAAGGAAGGCATCACAATAGATGAGGGATGGATTGTTGCAGGCTAGAAGGAGGAGTGGAAGGAGAAAGGCATAGATTTTTCTCCCAGGGCTGTTAGAAGCAATTTTTTTGCAGGTATGAAGGCTTGAAGACAATAATTTGAGGTTATGAGATCATTTTGCAAGGTAGGAACAATAGCAGGTTGGAGATTGCCACTACTAGTTGTGGGTTGAGTGTGTATGTGAAGGGAAAGAGTTGTTTTTGATGTAGTTTGTTAATTTCCTATCATAGATCAGTTTGAGAATCATTTATATCATTTTAAATCAGTCCATGAGATTGAGTTATTTGTTGTAATCATATTTTAGAGTGTTTTGTATGCATTTTTAAAGTTTGGAAAAACTATGCTGAAGAAGTTGAATATAAAAGCTATAATCTTGTAGATTTTTGCACATTAGTTTTTGTTCTTGTTGAAGTGTTTTATTTCAGATTTGAAGGGAGAGTATCCATCCTTCATTAGTGGTATTAGAGCATGTGTGTGTTTTCTTGAGAGGTTGGTTTCTTACTTCATTAGTGATATCAGAGCAGGAGTTTCTAAGTGTGGGGACAAAAACACAGATGTGAGACAGTTTGCAAAAGGACCTGTAGATTTAGAATGAAGTCAGAGGATTAGAGTGTGTAGAAATATCATCAAGTGTGAGGCATTCTATACCTAAGAGGTTGAAAATTGAGAGTGTGTGGCAAGTGTTTGACAAAATTCCAAAGAAGAAAGGAAAAAAAATTGTCATAGTTGTGTATGCAAGTGAACAAGAAGAAGAAAATATTACAGAAGTATGCTTTGAGGAAGGGATAGAGAAAGAGAATGAGAAGGAAGATAAAAGTGTATTAAATATTAAAGAGGTTGCATCAGCAACAAAAGAGTTGAGAGAAAAGGAGGACATTGAAGAAGAGGAAAACCAAGTTGCAACAGTTAAATAAAAGGTAAAACTTGCATTTAGTGAGTTCATTGATGATTTTGGTTTGCATATGAACTATGTGAATGATATGAATGAGATGGATAGATAGGAGGAGGCTGTAAATTTTGTTACAATAGTAAGGAAAAGAGCAATATCATATTTTGAAGAGATAAGAACCAAATCTAATTTGTGTTTGAATGATATGATGAGTTACAATGAAAGAAAGAATTACAACAGTAAAATTTGTAGTAGAAAGCAATGAGGTAAAATCATATTTTAATGTATGTTTTGATGAAGATAAGAATGTAGAAATGGATAAAGTTGTTTTAGAAATGAATCAATTTGAGTAGGTTAAATTTGAGAAATAGGAGGTGAAGGTAAAAGAGGAGTTTGATAAAGAGATTTGTGTGAATCATAATTTGTTGTAGGATGTAAAGGATGAATATTTTGATTATGTTACTAATGTTAAAATGGATGCATAGGAGGAATATGGAAATTATGAATATAGATTAATTGTGTTATTGAATTTTCATTTGAAACATTGGTTATAGGAAAAGGAAGTGATGCAGTTGCATGCCTTGTAGAAGGCATGAAAGAAGAAAACAAAGTTGAAGATGCAACATGTGATGAAAAGGGAAATTCAAATTTTAGTGAATTTGAGAATAATTAATTTCATGTTGATATGGATGAGTTAGTGAATGTAGATGAGATGGTTTATTTAGAGTTTGTTAGAGATGTGGTGCAGGAGCACCTAGGAAACACTAGGCAGTTACACTAGGCAATTAGAAAATCTAGGATGAGTTTTTATTTTTGATGTGTTACCATGAAGGTCATGTTGACCATTGAGTAGAGGAGATAGCTTAGGGATATTTTTGATCTCTAGGATAGAAATTGAGGAAGGGTGGATGAGTTTAGAAACTCCTTTTACTTAGTTTACTAGAAATTGGTAAAAGTTGCATTTTGCCACAATGTAACTAACATGTCTGACCAAGGGGAAGCATAACTACTTTTTTTGACCTATATATGGTGTGCCTTGACCTGAGAGCAAGGTTGGAAGCATTTTACTTTGATTGGAGTTTTTGAATTCAAGAAAAGACAATGGTGTTTTAGTGTGAATTTCTGGTTTTGTCTCAAAGTAGAGCTTTAATGGATTGAAATTGTTACTGTATTGTATGTAGGATGTAGTGTACTAATAGGTTAAGCCCTATGTGGTAGCAATTTAGATTTCTAGTTCAGTTTCAAGCATTATAGTAGGTAGTTGTTTCTTTGCAGTTGCTGATCTAATAGTTTATTGGTAGAAAATGGAGGTTTAGGTCACATTCCCACTGTACCTAATGTACGGCCTCTTGGGAATTGTGACTAGACTCCATGATTGTAAATATGGTAAGGTTAGGAATCATTATAAGTCAAGGTATCACTGTGGAAGTCTTCTCCTAGGTGAGCCAGGAAGTGTCCGACTAGGGAAGACAAGGAGTGCAAATAACTTCAATTTGCAGGGGTGATCATTTCCTGTCAACTCATGGTGTGGAGAGGGTAACCAGATGCCTTGCAAAGGCTTAGCATGGAGGAGGAAGCTCCACCAATCCATTTGGTGAGAGAAACTCATGACAGTCTGCTGTGTGGTCAGGAAATGGCTTCAAAAAGGCCTAATTTGCTAAATGAGGATTATGGTTGTGTAAGGAACAGTTGAGGGTTAAGACCTCTAAAATATTTGAGGGATGGGCATAAGGATCAGGAACCCTAAGGGAAGATTTTATGTTCTTTGGAAAACTTAGGAGAACAACCCAATTTTCTCGAAGAAGAAGACCTAATTGGGGGCTCCTAGGCTAGTAGTCTTTTTAACCCTAAATGAGGGTTTGGTGGAAGAAATGACAAGATGGAGTTAGGAGGATCCTTCATAGCCATGATGGGATGGAAAGAACCTATTAGAAACCTCGCCACACCCCTGCAAAGATAAGTTCAAGGTTTGGAGTAGAATAGCCTTTAGGGTGGATTAAGGGCTAAGGAAGAGTTGGAGACATTGCACCAAGATTGATTTGGTAGGTTGATTTGTGATGGTAGTGGGGTTGGAAAAGAGAACCAGGGCAACCTAACAAAGAAGAAGATCTTATAGGTTAAGGTGGTGAAGCAAGACACCAAGGAGGGACCTTGCAAGCAAGACCCAGAGCAGGAATCAATGATTGATTCCTCCAACCTCCCTATCAGATTGGTATCAGAGCAGCAAAAGATTTGGGATAGAATAATATATGTCAGAGGTTGAGTCTAGTGGTTCTACTAACATGGTGACAAATGTAGAATTGGCCAAGAAGTTCGAAGAACAAGAGGAAGACAATAGGCTATTAAGGGAAAGAATATCCCAACTTGAGCAAGTAATGAGTAATGTGCAGTTGGAAGGAAGGGTACCAAAGAAAGAAGAGGTTGTAGAGGAAGACAAGATCCCTTAGCCTAACCCTATTTTTCAAGAAGATCCTTTCTTGAAGGCATTGAAGGCTTTGAGTGGAAAATCACTTGAAGGCATACCACTGTTTAGTGGGAAAATGGAAGCTGATATGGTCATGGATTGGATAGAGGGAATGGAAAACCATTTTGAATGTGCTGGAGTCACTGAAGCACAAAAGGTAAAGGTGGCCAAATCAATATTGAGAGGTTCTTCCTTGACATGGTGGAATTTCATTCAGACAGAGAGGGAAAAGGAAGGCAAGAAGCCTATTTCTACTTGGAAGGGAATGGTTGCCAAAGTGAGAGAAGCATGCATGCCTAATGATTATGAAATTCAGTTGCACAAGAAAAGATAGAGCTTGAGAGAAAGAGACCAAGATGTGAATTCTTATACTGAGGAGTTTCAAAAACTTTGCATGAGGTCTAATGTTACTAAGGATGAAATTCTTAAGGTGGCTAGATACCTTAACAGTTTGAAGTGGAACATTCAAGAGGAGATGACTCTTCTAAGTCCCAAGACAGTGCACCAATGCTATCAATTGGCTATAAAGATTGAAGAGAGGAGTAAGAGGAAACAAGAATAGGCTTCTAAGAGCAGAGGAAAAGGCAGAGATCAAAGAGGACATAGAGATGGATACCAAGGAAGAGGGACTGAACAAAGAAATCAGGGAGAGTCTAAACTCACAGAGCATGGAGGTGAAACAACTTCTAGAGGAGGCTAAGGAAGAGGTAGATAACCTAAAGGAGGTTCAAATAGAGGAAGAGAAGTAGGTATAAGTAACTCATACTTTGCTAGTATGAAGTGTTACAACTGTGGTCAAGTAGGTCATCCAACTTATAGGTGCCTGGAGAAAGCATCTTCATCAAATACTGAGAAGAGAGTGGCATATGCACAAGAGGACACCATGAGTACCAAATCACCAGAGGTTAGTCACATTGAATTAGAAATGGGCAAGAATCTGATGTTTAGAAGAGTTTTGATCAGACAACCGGTCAAGGAAGAGCCAAAGCAAAGAAGATCCTTATTTAGAGTGAGATGCAAAATACTTGGGAAAGTATGCAAGGTTATTGTGGATTCAGGTTCAACTGATAACATCATCTCTAAGGAGGTAGTAAGGAAGTTGAAATTAGAGGAAATACCCCACACTAATCCCTACAAGGTGACATGGTTGAACAAAGGACAGAGTGTTCTTGTCAATGATCAAACAACAGTGGAGTTATCCATTGGAGGGTACAAGGATAAGTTGATTTTTGATGTGTTACCAATGGATGCATGCCATCTTCTATTGGGCAGACCATGGCAGTATGATAGAGGTGCCATCTATGATGGAAAGTAAAATACAATCTCATTCAAAAAGGATGGAAAGATATTCAAGTTGCAGTCACTATCAGATGAGGAAGAAGGACATTCAAAGACCCCTAGTGTCTTATTAAGCAGTAGCAAGGAGTTCCTTAACACTCTACATCAAGGAGGTGAAGGATATGTGGTTATGGTGCAACCCAAGGAAGAAGACAAAGCAAAGAAAATAGTCATACTCGGAGCAGTCCAGAAGTTGCTTGAGAAGTATAAGGACATAGTGAGTGATGGTGCACCAGTAACCTTACCTCCAAGGAGAGCCATTAGCCATCAAATTGACTTCATACTAGGAGCTTCATTTCCAAACAAAGTAACTTACAAGCTTACATCGAATCAGAACCTAGAGGTAGCTAGACAAGTGCAAGAGTTGTTGGATCAAGGTTTAATTAGGAAGAGCATCAGCCCATGTGTAGTACCAGTGGTCTTAGCATCCAAGAAAGGTGGTAAGTGGAAGTTATGTACTGATTCTAGAACTATAAATAGAATCATAATTAGGTATAGGTTTCCTATTCCTAGGATTGAGGACTTGATGGATTGTCTTGGAGGAGCTCAATACTACACCAAGTTGGATCTCAAAAGTGGATACCACCATATCAGAATCAAGGATGGAGATGAGTGGAAGATAGCCTTTAAGAAAACTGATGGGTTGTATGAGTGGAGAGTTATGCCATTTGGCCTCTCTAATGCCCCTAGCACATTCATGAGGCTCATGAATGAAGTGCTAAAGGATTTCATAGGGTTATTTGTGGTGGTGTATCTAGATGACATACTCATCTTTAGCAAGATAGCAGAAGAACATCTGAAGCATGTGGATTTGGTTCTTAAAAGGTTGCAAGAGGAGAGGTTAGCCATCAACCTAGAAAAGTGAGTTCTTCAAACAAGAGCTTGTGTATTTGGGGTTTGTAGTATCCCAAGGATCATTGAAGATGGATCCAAGCAAGGTGGAAGCTATCCTAAACTGGCCTATACCAACTACCGGGATAGACATAAGAAGTTTTCATGGATTGGCTATGCTTTATAGGAAGTTTATAAGAAACTTTAGTGGCATATGTGCACCAGTCCTAGATACAATCAAAGGTGGCTTAAAGACTAAGTTTAAGTGGACTCAAGACACTAAGAAAGGTTTTGAGAAACTAAATCAAGAAGTGGCAACTCAACCTATTCTTTTATTACCTAGTTTTGACAAGTTGTTTACTATGGAATGTGATGCTAGTGGAATCGCAGTAGGAGTGCTAAGCCATGAAGGTAGGCCTATAGCTTTCTTTAGTGAAAAGCTTAATGAAGCTAAGAAAAATTATTCTACCTATGACCTAGAACTTTATGCTCTAGTACAATCACTTAGGAAGTGGAGGCATTATCTCCTACCTAAAGAGTTTGCAGTGTTTACTGAAAATCAAGCACTTAGCTACATCAACACTCAAGAGAAATTAAGCAATAAATATTTGAAGTGGATGGAGTATCTTCAAGCACAAGAAGGGACAATTGTTACAAGGTGGTAGATGCACTAAGTAGAATATTGTTGATAGTGCAAGAGATACAAGTAAAGAGCATTGGAATAGAGAGTTTCAAGGATCTCTATGGGGAAGATGAAGACTTCTCAGAAGCATACAAGGTATGTTCTGACTTTGAGAATCACTTTCATAGTCAATACTCATAGTATACATTGCAAAGTGGATTTTTATTCAAGGGAAATCAGTTGTGTGTTCCAAGAGCATCAATGAGAGAGAATCTCATCTAGAAGAAGCACAATGGTAGTCTTAGTGGTCATTTTGGCATCAACAAAACAATGGAACTAGTACAAAGGTTCTACTATTGGCCCAAGTTGCCAAGGGATGTCAGGAGGTATGTGGAGCAGTGTGTAGTTTGTATGAAAGCCAAAGGGGGAGCTATTAATGTAGGTTTGCATCAACCTCTACCCATTCCCAACAGACCATGGGAGTGTGTTAGCGTGGATTTTGTTGTAGGACTCCCTAAGACTAAGACAGGGTTTGATAGTGTCTATGTGGTGGTAGATAGATTCAACAAGATGAGTCACTTTATCCCTTGCAAGACCACACATGATGCTAGCTACATTGCTCACCTTTTCTTCAAGGAAATTGTAAGGATCCGTGGATTTCCTTTGAGCATTGTATCAGATAGGGATGTGAAGTTCATGAGTCATTTTTGGAAGACTCTATGGAGCAGATTAGGTACTAACCTGTCTTTTGGATCAGCTTACCATCCTCAGACCAATGGGAAAACAAAGATGGTTAATAGGGTGTTAGGTAACCTTCTAAGATTCCTAACCAAAGAGTATGGACAGACATGGGACTTGGTCATATCACAGGCTGAGTATGCATACAATGACAGTGTGAACAGGACTATAGGGAAGAGTCCTTTTGAAATAGTGTATGGAATGCACCCAAGAGGTGTGTGTGAGCTCAGGGATCTAGGAGCTATGGAGCATAGGAGTGGACATGCAGAGGACTTCTCTCAGACCATGAAGGAGATTCAGGAGCAGGTGAAGAAGACAGTCACCGAGGCTACTCAAAAATTGAAAGAGAAGGTAGATTGATCTAGAAATGATCTACAATTTGTAGTAGGAGACTATGTTATGGTCCACCTCAACAAATCTAGGTTGCAGAAGGGGATATCAACCAAATTGCAGATGAAAAGAGTGGTACCATGTAAGGTATTAGCCAAATATGGGAAGAATGCCTACAAGGTGGAATTACCTGCAGATTTAGGCATCTCCCCAGTGTTCAATGTAGCTGATCTGATCAAATATAAGGGAACAGTCACTAACATGGATCAGAATAGTAGGGATATCTTCAAGTATGTGAGCAATATAGCCTTACCTACTCAAGATAAGCTACAAGTAGAGAGAATCTTGGAGTCAAGGGTGAAGAAGTCTACCTGGCATAAGGAATACTTGGAAAATCTCATCAAATGGAGGGACAAACCAGACTTGGAGGCTACATGGGTGGATGAAGCTTAGTTTAAGAATCAAGGCATTGATGTGTCACTATTCTCTCCTCACATTCCTTAGTGTTTGTGCAGAGAGGGGGAGAATGGTGCAGGAGCACCTAGGAAACACTAGGCAATTAGGAAATCTAGGATGAGTTTTTGTTTTTGATGTGTTACCATGAAGTTCATGTTGACCATTGAGTAGAGGAGATAGCTTAGGGATATTTTTGATCTCTAGGATAGAAATTGAGGAAGGGTGGATGAGTTTAGAAACTCATTTTACTTAGTTTACTAGAAATTGGCAAAAGTTGTAAAATGGTGCATTTTGCAACTTTGCCACAATGTAACTAACATGTCCGACCAAGGGGAAGCATAACTACTTTTTTTGACCTATATAGGGTATGCCTTGACCTGAGAGCAAGGTTGGAAGCATTTTACTTTGATTGGAGTTTTTGAATTCAAGAAAAGACAGTGGTGTTTTAGTGTGAATTTCTAGTTTTGTCTCAAAGTAGAGCTTTAATGGATTGAAATTGTTACTGTATTATACATAGGATGTAGTGTACTGATAGGTTAAGCCCTGTGTGGTAGCAATTTAGATTTCTAGTTTAGTTTCAAGCATTATAGTAGGTAGTTGTTTCTTTGCATTTTCTGATCTAACGGGTTGTTGGTAGAAAATGGAGGTTTAGGTCACATTGCCACTATACATAACATACGGCCTCTTGGGAATTGTGACTAGACTCCATGATTGTAAATATGGTAGGGTTAGGAGTCATTAGAAGTTAGGGTATCACTGTGGAAGTGTTCTCCTAGGCGAGCCAGGAAGTGTTCGGCTAGGGAAGACAAGGAGTGCAAAGAACTTTGATTTGGAGGGGTGATCATTTCCTGTCAACTCACAGTGTGGAGAGGGTAACCAAATGCCTTGCAAAGGCTTAGCATGGAGGAGGAAGCTCCACCAATCCATTTGGTGAGAGAAACTCATGACAGTCTATTGTGTGGTCAGAAAATGGCTTCAAAAAGGCCTAATTTGCTAAATGAGGGTTATGGCTATGTACAGACAGTTGAGGGTTAAGACCTCTAAAAATTTTTAAGGATGGGCATAAGGATCAGGAACCCTAAGGGAATATTTTGTGTTCTTTGGGAAACTGAGGAGAACAACCCTGTTTTCTTGGAGAAGAAGACCTAATTGGGGGCTCCTAGGCTAGTAGTCTTTTTAACCCTAAATGAGGGTTTGGTGGAAGTGATGACAAGATGGAGTTAGAAGGATCCTTCAGAGCCATGATGGGATGGAAAGAACCTGTTAGAAACCTCGCCACACCCCTGCAAAGCTAAGTTCAAGGTTTGGAGTAGAATAGCCTTTAGGGTGGATTAAGGGCTAAGGAATAGTTGGAGACATTGCACCAAGATTGACTTGGTAGGTTGATTTGTGAGGTAGTGGGGTTGGAAAAGAGAATCAGGGGAACGTAACCAAGAAGAAGATCCTATAGGTTAAGGTGGTGAAGCAAGACACCAAGGAGGTCTTGCAAGCAAGACCTAGAGAAGGAATCAGTGATTGATTCCTCTAACCTCCCTATCAAGATGATTGGTATGCAGAGAAGGATTTGTATGGTGTTGCAAAGTTAAGTGCATGTGCAAATTAGTGGAGGTGGAAAGACTATGGTGGGTTGAATCCTAAAATATTGGAGGAGAATGTGAGATAAATTGGAGGAGGTGGTTGGGTTATGGTGGAGTTGATTCCACATTGAGGAAGAGGAGTAAAGAGCAGAGTTATCAGAGGAGGAGGTTGTTTGTTCCAACTAGGTGTTGGAAGAGGAGAAAGAAGAACTCATTAGTGCTACCAAATTTGGTAATGGAGTTTGTTGAAGGTTATTTAAAACCTGAAAGGATGGTCCTACCATTCAATTCCATTTTGTGAGACCAATCTCACAAAAAAATTCTACCTTGGGTGTCTAATGATGGATCATCCACGGTTGACTAGCAATCTTGCATCAACCAAAAATATTTAATTTTAAGTTTTTTCTTTATTTGGTCTTTCAATATTGCAGGTGAATAAATTTTTGTAATAAGGCCTAAAATATTTGATAAATATTTTTCCAAGTTGTTATGTTACAATTTTATGGTGATTTGGACTTAATTTTTTAGCATTTTCAAGATCAAATCTTCAAATATGCCTTCTTGGGCATGTGATTTGGGGAGTGAGAAGTTATATAAACTCATTTAGTGTTCCTCAATTGTTACATGAATAATTTTGGTGCCCAAGAGAAAGTGGTTCAACTTTTTCTATTTGGTTCACTATTCAAGTGGAGTGGAAAAGCCATAATGCATCTATTTTTGGCCTAATCTTTCTTGGGGGTGTTTCAAAGGTTGTAAATGCATGTTTAATATTTTATTTCTTTATTTTTGATATTTATTCCATGTGGAAAGCATTTAATTTCTTAGGAGTTACATTTTGGATGAAAATGGAAAAAAGGAAGGCATGGCAATAGAGGAGGGATGGATTGTTCTAGGCCAAAAGGGGGAGTGGAAGGAGAAAGGAATAGATTTTTCTCAAAGGGATGTTGGAAGCCATTTTTTTCAGGTATGAAGGTTTTAAGACAGCAATTTGAGGTTATGAGATCATTGTGCAAGACAGGAACAATGATAGGTTCAAGATTGCCACTACTAGTTGTGGGTTGAGTGTGTATGTGAAGGGAAAGAGTTGTTTTTGATGTAGTTTGTTAATTTCCTGGCATAGATCAGTTTTAGAATCATTTATATTGTTGTACATCAATCCATGAGATTGATTTATTTTTTGTAATTATATTTTAGATGGATTTGTATGCATTTCTAAAGTTTGGAAAAACTATGTTGAAGAAGTTGAATATAAAAGCTATAATCTTGTTGTAAATTTTTGCACATTAGTTTTTGTTCTTGTTGAAGTGTTTGATTTCAGATTTGAAGGAAGAGTATCCCTCCTTCATCAATGGTATGAAAGCATGTGTGTGTTTTCTTGAGAGGTTGGTTTCTTACTTCATCACTTCATGTAAATCTCCTCTTGTAGATCTCCATGAAGAAATTCACTCTTCGCATCTAATTGGTGTAAAAAACAACCATGAGCTACAAAAATATCAAGAGTCAGGTGAATGAAGTTCATCTTAGCATTAGGGGAAAAGGTCACAATTTAGTCAACACCAATAATGAATGAGAAATATTTGTAAATAACTCATGTTGTGTATTTTTTAACTAGTCCATCTATAGAAAATTTGGTTTAATAGATCCACTTATACCTAACCAATTTCCTTTCCATAAGAAATGGAATAATCTCTCATGTATTGTTCCTAATTAAATATTTATACACTTAATTTATGGCTAAATCCCACATATATATACTTGATGCTTCATGAAAGGATTGTGTATTTGAATTTGTGGAAATGTAGAAATGTGGAATATTTATGTGTTGTGACCAAGTCCTTTAAGTATCAAAAGGATCTCCAACAAGAGTGCCTATGGACTAGAGAATATATCAAGCCCAATGATGCATAATAGAAGAAGGGGATGGACAAGAAGGTTTATCAACCTATGAATGTGAAGTTAGTGAAGGGGGAGGTGAAACCTCATAATCAACCCTATGAGTAGAAGAAGTGTGAGGAAAATTTTCGTTGTGACTATCATTTGAATTCACTATGGATGAATAGCATGTTAAAGGAAAAACTGGAATATCTTTCCTCAAAATGCACATTTCATTCAGTAAAGAGCTCATGTGTCCCAAGATCCAAGATCCAATATTATTTGACACTGTTGGGGTATTTAATGAAGATTTAGGGCCAAATTTGAGGTTCTAAAACCCTACATTTCTATAAAGAAATGTGATCCCATGCAAGATAGCCAAAAATTATAAATCACACAATAGGTTTCCTACTACACTAGGATTTAAAGGGAGTTTTTCCCTTCAATACCTTATGGGAGCCCTTTGTTGAACATGTGAGAAAGATAGTTGATAGCTTTATACTATAATTCAAGTGAAAGGGAATGAGAGTAGATAATGTAGATATCCATCTCTTTTATGAATTTATTTTCCTCTCTGCAACACCATTCTAGTGAGATGTGTAGGCAACATAATGCTAGATATTAAGCCCCTCAAGAATATATAATTGTTCAAAGTAATGGTTCACATATTTTATCACACTGTTAGTATGTGGAGTCTTGAGAAACTTTCTAGATTAATTTTCTACATGACACTTGAACTCTTGAAATATATCAACCACTTCGCCTTTCTGTTGAAGGAAGAAGACCCATCTATATTTAGAAAAATTATTGATAGATGTGAGAAAGTTTAATGGTCCTTATTGAAATGTAAGGATGGAAATGGACTCATTAAATAATTTTGGACTATATTAAGTACTTGTGAAGCCTTATTATCTTTCTCTTTATCAAATTTATCCTCAAGATGCTTGCCCAAACACAACCCTAACATAGTCCATTTGAAAATTTTATTCAAGGAAGACATACATGACTATGTCATTTGTTCTAAGTTGTTGAAGATAGTGGCAGCTAAGGTTGCCAAATTGTTAATGCCATTATTTTATCATAGAAATTGAATGGGTGAGAAAATTAGTAGAAAGTGTGTCAAGTATATAATGGGAGAAACAATAGAGCTAAGAATGATGGTCAACTTATCCAACTATAATGAGAGAATTATCTTCAAGATTCTTAATGAACTAAAAATATAGAGTTAATTTTACTTACCCATCACTCTTGAGAAGTATGATATATAGACTAAAAGAAATTTAATTGAAAAATTAGTTACATAAAGAAAATCCTCAAATGCACCATTATTAGTGTCAATTGAGCCCTTTCTAGTAACATCAATTAGAGAATCATCACCAATGAGAATATGAAGCACATGATAAGGCTCCAATGAGGATAATTATTCTTGGTTGGAACCCATATGGTCAAAATCCCTTAGGTCAAGAATTCATTACCTAAAATAATTTGCAAAAGCACAAGTTTTGTTTATTTCTCTTTACCTAATTTTGAAGGAGTAAAATATAGTTGTTTTATAGAGGAGGGAAATTTTTTATTTTTTTTTAAGAATATTTTTTTATCTCATTAATCTACTTCTCATGATAGCAATATTCTTCATGAACAATATTCTTATAGTAGGCATAAGTTTATCTTTCCTTCTTTTATAAATTCCCCTTACATGAAGAGGTTTTGAAGTTTTATTTAGAGGAAAAAAATGAATGTGTTTTATATGTGTGTGGCTTGTTCTTGGATCACTTATGTTTCTTGTCAAGATGATGTAACCCTTTATGTCCCTTAAGTTGACAAAAAAATAATTGAGACTAAGATGGTTTTAAGAGACCTATGGAAGTAAGCTTCTATTGTTCATGCATCAACATATCAAATCTAAGGATCCAAATGAAGGAATAGTATATGTAGCTACCATAGTCATCCCATGAGTGTGAAATCTAGAAACAAAAGATAAATATTCAAGAACAAGTATACTAAGTGCATTATAGTCTATATGAGTGTTTTTAAATCAATTTCATATGTTTTGCATTATACTCAAAGATCATTAACCTTTGTGATGGAATTTTAGATGTTGTTAAATAATTTTGGATCAAGGCTCATCAAATCATTCACAATATGATATCCTTCAACTTCATCAATTTTATCATATAACTATTTTATTTTTTCTCAAGTATCATGTGAATTTGTGGAACATTCAACTTGAAACATAAGATTAATATAAATATGGTTATGAAGGCATCCAAACTTTCTTTAGTATGTTCAGTAATATCTTGTATATTTTATTTATCACCTTTGGGTTCATCAACCATTTATTCAATATTTAGTGTGAAACCTTATTTCATTAACACATTACATGCATTTTGATGTCATGTTACATAGTTGTATAGAGTTAAAAATAGAAACTTATAAAGATCTAGTTGTGAAGGAAAAGTGGAGCACAAGCATAATAGAAGTTATGTTGCACAATCACAAAAGTGCACCAAGGTACCCCTTAAATTCACTTGTTCAAATAAAACCCCCAAAAATATATGATTTGGCACTTTATATATCAATGTGTGTACAATGTTGAAGTTGTTTCTAGAGTTTTACAATGTTCGAAATGAACCAAATACTTAAAGTACAATCTAATATCAGAATGATAAATTTAAAATTGTACCAATGTTTAGTTCTTGAAAAAATATTCACTTTCAAAAAAGAACCACCTCAATCCAAGATCATATGTGAAAGCTACAAGGCTTTTAAGTTCAAAAAATTGTGATTGTCTACTAGATTTGATGAGAAAAATGATTTTCTAGAAAATGGAATCACTTGAGAAAAAAATGAGCATGCAACGATGAATAGAATGAAATTCTATCCCAAACAAAAAATGTTAAAAAATGAGGTCATATGCTCAAGATATTTGCCTCTTAAGTTGAATTGTAAAATAAAAAGTTGCAATAGTGAGGGGGTCAAAAAAAATAGTGAATGTTGACATTAATATGGTGTCATAAGGAAACCATCACCAAAAATTTTGAAGATTCCTTGGAATATGCCAAATTCTAGCATAATCTCAAAAGTGCCTTTGGTTTTCATAAAACCATCATATAAAGGGAAAAACTACCAATTATTAACTAAAAAACTACTCAAAATTGATGTGAAACAAATTGGTGAAAAAAAAATGGAAAAACATATCTAAAATATCCACAAAAGGTGGTTAGGGGCATGTGATTAGTGGTTCCACCTAGTGGTTCAGTCACAAAGGTGGTGGTCAAGTTTTTTACGACCTACTAGTGATGCTACTAAGGTTGTTGGTGGCATATTCCTATGTGGCAATTGTTGTGAGCAACAATGACATTATAAGAAAAACTACTCCTATATAGTGGTTCTATTCAACAATGATTTTTTAATTCCTTTAGTGTGATGCATAGATAAGGTTGTATGGATCAAGGGAAAAAAATTACCTCTAAGGGAAACTTTGTCTAAATTGGACAAATTTTATATGAAGAAAGGGGTTGTTGGGCATTCTAGACACAATGGTGGGTTTTTTTGGCCTCAAAATGGCCCAAAAATAAGTATCTTGTTGGATATAACAAAGATGAAATGAGAGGAAAATTTAAATTTTTGGGCTATTCTAAACTCAATGTTGAGCTTAAATTTTCTCCACTAAACTTTAATGATGTGCATGTAACTAGCAAGCTAGAAAAAGAAGCCCCCCAAGGTATTGTATTATTTTCACACTTTTTTTGTTCTCTAGATCATCCAAAGATATAAGAGAAGAGCACACTTTCAATTCTTTATGAAAATAAAAAAATTATACTCAAATTTCCTAAAAGCTAACCCAAAAGTCAACCAAAATTTAATACCATGTAAGATTTTACTATGAAGCCACCCAAGAATGCAAATAAATGAAAGGAAAGCATTAATATTAAACTAGAAATGATAGAATAAAGTATATTTGTATGTCATAAAATGCATATCCTTACAATTTCACTCTACACAACACCATCTCTTTATCTTTTTGATATAAATAGTTTAATTTCAAAATTTTAACACTTAAATCATACATTTTTGTTAATTTCATGTTGTTCCTAATCTTTTATATGTCTGAATTTTTCTAGAAAAGAGAATTTTGCATGGATATTTGCATGATGCACTAGAATCTTGTAAAAAATCATGATTCTAGTGGTCGTTGGAGTGTTACATTATCATATATTTTTAACATGTAATGGATCTACATGCAATTTTGACAAAATCAACTCGACTCACTTTGCATGAGGATTTGATTGGATTATTCACTCTATCTCTCTTTCACTCTCTCTCTCATGCATCTTTGGGTGAAGGAAACATTTTGAAGCAATAATAATATGGTCTATGATTGAAGGCACATCAAGCTATTCACAACACATGTTATCATATTTCAATCTCAACAACATTCTTGAATCTCAATAAGTTTTTTATAGGATTCTTTGAAGCTTCAAGGTGACCTTGTTCTTAGTTATCATTTTACATTTCCTCTCATATTAGCACTTGAATGCATTAGGTGTTAATATCTTGTTAAATTAATCTATTTGTATTTTTTCATAAAAAAATTCATAACGTCTTTTTTAATTTATATATCAAAAACCATGCTTTTCATGGAGGTAAAAATACCAAAATAGGGGTTTGACTAAGGCAACCCCCTAAACAGCCAAACAAAAACATTTTATTTTCTTGTGTGTGTGCAATTTTTCTATTGAAGAAGTGAAAATATGATTCTATTTTTCCATATATTCATTTTCATTTAGTTTCCATTTCAATAGATAAACCGTGTTTTCATTTTTAACATTTTACTATTTATTGTACCATTTAAATTTGATATTTTCATTGATGTGTATGTAGGGTTTTATTTTGCATCTTTTGTACTTTTCATTTCATCTCTATACTAGATGAAAATACATTGCAAGGAAATTTGCAGTAAGTGTTGGTGTATGTGGCAAAGACTATATAACTCACAAAATAATCTTCAGGATACATACTTTTCATTTCTATTAAATTTACTTTGTAATAATTAGCATGCTAACATTTATTTTCACCAGTTTTCTATAATTAGCTATTTGGACCTTTAATAAATTAGTTTATATTTTACTTTATATTTTGAGCATTGTAAAAGTGGATAATATGAACATTTCTCAGAACCATCGACTCATTCCAATGAATGTATGAATAATTGATCTTTATAGTTTGATATACTTTTTGTAGGTTTCATTTTTCATACACTAA
Organism: Sequoia sempervirens; assembly: GCA_007258455.2. Taxonomy (NCBI): domain Eukaryota; kingdom Viridiplantae; phylum Streptophyta; class Pinopsida; order Cupressales; family Cupressaceae; genus Sequoia; species Sequoia sempervirens. Next base: position 28,218 of record VDFB02149750.1, read on the forward strand.
GTGATTCAATAGGATTGAAAAGAATACAAGCATGAGTGATTACAATGAAAAAATTGGTGAGTATATATAAGATATACCTCCCAAGAGACTAAAAACAAAACTAATGTAGGATAACATGAAAAAAATCCTAAGAAAACTTAACTATGTGTAAAAAAGACCTAAGTGGAGAACAAGCTAGGAAATGGACTAGTGAGGAAATATACCCTAATCACACTAAGGTTATTTAATAGTGTAATTTATGTTTGAATGGTCATAGTAAGTGTAATGAAACTATTGTACCTCTAACATGTAAGAGGGCCCATTATGAAAAAGTGAGAATTTATAAATTTGGCGATAATCATGCAAGTTTGAAAAAATGAGAATACATTGTTATTTTTCGAGGAGATTTTATGTTATGTACATATTTTGGTGTTAGGATACATGGTTGGATAGCTATTCATTAGAACCTTTGACCTTGACTACATCACACACCATAGTTTTGTACATACATGACAACCAGAAATATAATATCTAAAACAAAAGGAACCCAACCTCTCTAAGGTACTTTTATAAAAGAGAGCAATAATTAGACTCCTTCAACGAATCCAAAAAATAGAAGAAAACACACAAACAATGTAATATCCTTTCACCACACAATGAATATAATAAAATTCATAACATATGTTGTCATGTAAATATAATAATGATGGTAACAATGTTTGTGAAGAAAAATAAGTAAATTTTGGAAACATGAGCCCAAAAACAATGCTTGAAAATTCCTACCATAAGAATAATATTTCACCATATTATGAGTGTAAAAAGTAACATTAGGTTAGTTAATACAAACATTATAATTATGATTTGGCAATGCTTCTAACGAAAAAAAAAAAAATTTAAAACATGAATCCAAATAAATATGTTCCAAACTTGTTGATCACCAAAGTTAAAAACAAAAAATACATTTTCCATCACACATACTAAAATGAAGCTAAGATAACAAAAATTCTTCTCACACTAATCTATGAGAGGATAATTCTAAAAATTATAATATAAACAATTTCAAAAAATAGATAAAACATTGAAGTACAATCACATAATACAAAATTTATCCTAGGAAAACCCTTTTTGAAAAATCCTAGTAGCAAATTTATCGATGTCTTTTGTATTATTCAGTAAAAGTATGATTACAATATAAACCAAAAACATCCATACTCATGTATTACCCACCAAATATGGCTAAAGAGTTTTTATCAACATAATAGTACCTACAAATACACTATGAAACCTCCATCTTAGACACTAAATACGAACAATACATGAAACCACTAAATGGAAAATGGGAAATAATGATCTATAACTACCCAAAGTATGGTTCAAAAATTTTAAGTCAAAAAAATCTCAAATCCCAAGATGATTATGTAGTCATGCAGGAGCATCCAGTGGTGTAAGGGCAATCTTGCATCACCCAAAATTAGTTAAATTTCAAGTTTCTCGATTTTTAGATTTTTTTTACATTTTTGGATACCCTTTTTGTCATAATGAAATTCCCAATTTACAGTTTTTATTTTCTATTCCTGGGTGGAAAGATATTGTAGTTTTAGTTTCCCATATTTGCACCTAAAAATCTTCTGAGTTAGATTTGAGGCACTTAGATTTCCCATATCATCCCCAAAACTTGCCAAAATTGGTGTAGCTAATTTTGAGCATGTTATTGATTTTGAGACCTTTCCAATGGTTCAAACGGTTCACGAATCGGAGTCTCGGATCAAAAGTTATGGCCCCAGGAAGTTGGCGCACTTTCTAGAAGACACAATTGCAAATGTTCTTTTGAAATTTGAACTTCAAGTTGTAATTTTTTGGTGCCAAACCACCTAAACTCAAATTTGAATGTTGTTTTGGCTCCAAACTAAAGAGGAGCTCTATTTATGGGTGGGTTTCTAATTTTGGGTAACTTTTGGGGACAAGCTCAAGATATTGTGAAAGGGTGATTCTATAGCTTTCTCGTAACTTGCATGTGTTGTAAAACTTGGGGATTTGAGATCCTACATGTAAGAAGCTCCATTTTCTGAATAATAAAATTATTCTCTTATTTGTGGGTTATTTTCTAAGTTTCGGGGGGCTGCGCCCACATCAAGTGGTATTAGAGCGGGTTTTCTTGAGCATGTGGACAGATCGCCGATCGTGAGGCAGTTCGCACTAGGACCGTGGTTGTGGGTCGA
>VDFB02149751.1:0-28078 GCA_007258455.2 Sequoia sempervirens
GAATCTAAGGGATGACAAAAATTTTGGATCCCTCCTTAGTAGGGTTTTGAGGGTAGTTCCCCTAAAGAGAATTTTTTAAATTCCTTGTAAAATAGAATAACAGTTGTATATTGTGAGAGAGCATTGTGTGACTAAGAGAGGAGACTGTGAGAGAGTGAAGAGGATGTTGTATCAGATGTGTTGTATGTTTTTATATAGATGAAATGATATTTTTTATTCTAAAAAAGGGGAGTGTGTTATAACCCTTCCTAAAAATTAAGTAATATATAGAGATAAATATAAAAATAGTCTAAATCACATGATTTTAGACTACTTTTTATCTTTTCTAAAACATGAGTACATTTTAGAAACATAAGAAATAGTCTAACATCATGTTATTAAGACTATTTTATTTTTCTCATAGAAAGAGGGAGATTTTGGTAGTGGAGCTTGATTATCTTCTTGTTTGTTTTAGTCATGTTTGGAACCTAGTTCTTAATGGGGGTGTGGGGGGATTTCTCCCTCACTTGTGTTTCTAATAGATCCAAGGGACAACAACAATTTTGGAGCCTTACTTAGTAGGGGTTCGAGGGTAGTTCCCCTAATGAGAATTTTTTTAAATTCCTTGTAAAATAGAATAACAGTTGTATATTGTGAGAGAGTGGTGTGTGACTAAGAGAGGAGATTGTGAGAGAGTGAAGAGGATGTTCTATCAAATGTGTTGTATGATTTTATATAGATGAAATGATATTTTGTATTCTATAAAATGTGAGTGTGTTATAACCCTTCCTAAAATTAAGTAATATATAGAGATAAATATTAAAAATAGTCTAAATCACATGATTTTAGAATATTTTTTTATCTTTTCCAAAATGTGTGTATTTTAGAACACATTAGAAATAGTCTAACATCATGTGATTGAGACTATTTTTTATTTTTCTCATACTGCTAGCATGTTATACCTTGGAAATTACCAACCCTTATGGTTGGATTTTCCTTGTACATCTAACCCAAAGAGTTGGACTTGCATGTCAATGCCCAAAGATGTATTTTGTGTAAAATATAGAAAAATACCTAAATTTTGAGCATGCTCTCCATCAGGTTTGCATGTATTTCAATGTTCTAAGAAAAATACCATAATAATTTGAATCTCTCTTTTACTTCCTAGTTTCATGTATTTTTTTATTTCAAATATGCTAAGGTTTTTATCTTTAATTTATTTTGTTAGTGTCTTCTTTTTTGTCAAAAACTTGTGTATAGTATTTTTGGTGTCATTTTTTATGCATTCATCCAAATCTGAAACAAATTACATCTTTACATTCTAGACTCTATTTTATACACATTCAAAAAACTAACTTTCGATTAGTTTCCAAAAAAATTGGGGTAGAATGCTCATTTTTTCATTTTTCAAGATGTGACTACTTTGAAAATTAATTAAAAATCATATATTCATTAAAAAATTAGTAAAAAATTAGGCATAAACTACATGCTATTAGTTAATTTTCTAGTGAAGCAATTTTTGAAATACTAAGAACAATTAACATTTTAGGGGGAGAACACCAGATGCTATGTTATATTTTTTGACAAAATAGGAGCACTTTAAGTGCTCCCCCTATTTGAACCCCTTATTCTCCACCATTTTTCAAAAAAATAGTAGTTTAGAAAGTAGATTTAAAGCACTACTACTCGTGTCTTGTCGCATCTTCAAATTTGAGCATGACTATCTTCAATTTCTCCTCCAATATTAGTTTTCACCAGTTTTAAGGGGAAAAAAGACCATTTAAGACCCTTTTTTGGTCCCATATTTTCATGCACATACCTAGTAACCATTATTAGTATTTCAAGATGATAAAATATGAATTTAAATTTATAAAAAAAATTACAAGTAATCCCCATTTTGACAAAATGGGTCAATATGATTTAATAATCGAAAGAATTGAATACATAAATTTATAACTTGGAGATGTCTCAGTGATGATTGAATTCAAGATTTCAATTTTCATAAGTAATTAATTTGTTAGAAAAAATAGAAGAGAACATATGCATAATTCCATATAAATATTGTTCTTCTAGACATTTTGTTTTGCATATACTGTTGGAAGCTTGTGTTTTCATTGATGCCAACAAACCTTTGTTGTTGCATTGATGTCAACCAATGGAGATGCTTTGATTGGTTGCATTATGTTTTCATTAGTAGTATCACTGATGTCAATCTCTAGTGTTGCTTTGATGAGCATGTGTTGGTGATGTTGAGCCTCTTGAGTGGTTGAGATGTTGTGAAGGTGTTCCAGATGTTGATTTTGGGCTTTTGTTGCTTGGTTTCCAAGTGCTTTTGAGAAATTTTGAATAAAAGAGGAAACAGTGTGGTGAAGAGTGTTCAGTGTGATAGAGTGGTATTTAGTGTTTTGCTCCACATTTATTCATGGCTAAATATTTTCCTATGTGGTTCAGATATGTTGATTAGAGGTGTTCATAGGTGTTATATCCAAAGTTTCAAGTTTTGGATCATTGTGCTGAGAAAGTTGTGTTCAGGTCAATGTGTGAACTATGTAAGCAGTATTGTCTAGGAGAAATTATTTTGCTCCACATTTCTCTATAGTTTGGTTTCTGGTCTTGCAAATCTGGAAGTGTGCTTGTATTACTAGTATCTATCTTTAGTCTGAGTTGCTTTTCTTTTGATACTCCACAAGGTTGGATTTCAGGTGTTGTGATGTGTGGAAGGTTAACTAGTTATGTAGAATGAATATGTTCTTTTGGTGTATGATGTTGCAAAGGAGTTGTTGAATTTTAGCATGTTGATGGAATATTCCATAGTGTTTAAGTGTTGTGTGCTTTGTGAGTCATCTTTGGATCAAAGGAAGTGTGTACTTAATTGTTTAATGGTGCAAACACATGTTTGACTAGCCTTGAGTGTTTTCACTAAAATTACAGATATGTTTCAATGTTTGTGGATGTGTGTTGTGGTGTGTATGTTTGTATTTGGTTCTGAGTTAAGGTGTGATGTGGTCCACCTTCATTCCTTTTCATTGTGTGAATTTGTTGGTGTCGACCTAATTTGATTTTACATGTTTGAGGTGCATAGTTGACCTCGTGAATTATTTTCAACATTGAGGATGGTATATATGAGTGTTGAGTTGATGGAGGATGCATGAGGGATGTGTGCAATATGAAGTGTTAAGATTTGAAGTGCAAAAGTGTGAAACCTAGTATGAGAGCTTTAATGCCTAAGACTACTAGAAGCAATGAGCAGAAGGTGTCTACATTCTACAGAGAGAGTGGGAATGTTCTAGTGAAGTAGTGGTGGAACTTTTCTATTGTTATGAGATATATTTCTCATTGCAACAATCTTCTTTCTTTTTCTTTCTAATCTGTTAGTGAGCCATTGGCAATGAGCCATTCTTTTCTTTTGGGCAGTGAGCCCTTCGGTAGTGAGCCTATTATATGTGGTGTTACAATTAATTTATATTGTGAGCTAATCCTCACTGTGGTTTTTCCCTTCTTGGGTTTTCCATGTAAATCTGGTGTTCTCATGTGTTTGGATGTGTTTGTATTACTATTTCTCATGTTTACATCGTGCTAATGCATGATAACTTGGGTTTAATGGTTGGTTTAAGAGTTTATAGACTAAAGTAGATCTGAATGTTAGTGAGGGTTTTTATGTTTTAATGTACAACTGATTCACCCCCCCTCTTATTTATCTTGTGCATTCAACATATACTACAAGAAATTAGCCAAACACAAAAGAAAAAATTATAAACTAAACATTTATTTAGGAAAATACAATTAAAATAGTCATTCAATTCGCTAATGAAATAGATAAATGACTATCACATCTAACTTCACAATGTATTTGACAAACAACTAATTACCTATTACCCATTAGGGTTGTGAAATCAAAATAAAACTAATTGGTTGATTGCCTTAGTGATGTTTAATGACCTCACCTTCCATTTATAGCCAAACAAAGGAGTGAAATGAGGAAATGTCTTCTCAAACACTAAGCAACAAATAAATAGTTTCCAAAATAATTTATAATAGATAATAAATAAGACACCATGACACATAAAATACCATGCCAACCTTGAAATTTAAGGTGTGCCACTATTACGCTTCTTAAGACCTAAACCTCCAAATAAGCATTAATACACAATTGACAATGAATGAGCACATAATTCTAGGTGGGTCATTGCCTTAGTGAGGTATGGCAACCTCACTTTCCATTTACACCTAGATGAAGGAGTGAAATTAAGGAATGTCTTCTCAAACAATAAACATCAAATAAACAATTACTAAAACAATACAAGATAGAGAAGAAACAAGCAATAAAACATGAAACTAGGTGGGTCATTGCCTTAGCGATGTATGATGACTTCACCTTTCATTTACAACTAAATAGAGTGGATTGAAGCAATGCCTTCTCAAAGACTAACAACAAATAATCATAGTGAACACATGATAGAGAAGGAATGCACATAAAACAAGAAAAACTAAGTGGGTTATTGCCTTAGTGAGGTATGACAATCTAACCTTCCATTTATATCTAGATGGAGGATTGAAATGAATAAATTCCTTCTCAAATAATAAACAAAAAATAAGCATTGGCCTAACCAATACAAGAAATAATCATAGTGAACACATGATAGAGAAGGAATGCACATAAAACAAGAAAAACTAAGTGGGTTATTGCCTTAGTGAGGTATGACAATCTAACCTTCCATTTATATCTAGATGGAGGATTGAAATGAATAAATTCCTTCTCAAATAATAAACAAAAAATAAGCATTGGCCTAACCAATACAAGAAATAATCATAGTGAACACATGATAGAGAAGGAATGCACATAAAACAAGAAAAACTAAGTGGGTTATTGCCTTAGTGAGGTATGACAATCTAACCTTCCATTTATATCTAGATGGAGGATTGAAATGAATAAATTCCTTCTCAAATAATAAACAAAAAATAAGCATTGGCCTAACCAATAATGATAGAGAAGAAGCAGTTGAAAAATCAAAAAACTAGTTGACTCATTGCCTTGTGAGGTATGAACCTCACCTTCCATTTGAATCCAAAAAAACAAGGGCATAGAACATGACCATCAAACAGACATCCACATCCTCTCAATATTCTCTAGATGTAGACCTCCAAATTCTCTTCATTGAATCCCTTGAAAGTCGTGGGAAAATGAGAGCAAAAATGAACAAACAACTATAGGTGGAAAATGAAATATGTTTTGGGGGAAAATATGATTGATAGTAAAGTATTGTACATTGTTTAATACTACATACTACAACGTTGAAGGCGATGATGTTTTGTATTTGCATGTCATCTCATACATGCAAGCATGGAGGTAGACTCATTGAATGCAAAGGTGTGTGAATTGAGTGTGGACTCACATTGAATAAATGAGTTAGTGTTTGATTGAAACATGTGATTTTGCATGGTGAGAACAAGCAAATGGTAACATCTAGTACATTGATGATTTTTTATGACCAAAGGTCCATGTGCACCACATTTAGACAACTATAATTTTGAGGGTAAAAATAAGGGTGTCTATTGTCAACTCGTCTGACAACATCCACCTCCTTGCATGTTTGACTGAAAAGAATACTACAATGATAGGTACAAGTCCATGCTAACTTTGAAAATTAAGTGTGCCACTATCAAGGTCTCTCCCCTAATTTAAAATTAAAAAAACAAAAAATAAACTTGCACACCTTGGCTCAACACCGTTCTTAGGCTAGGGTCCTATGGGGGGCTTCAAATCTATTTTGAAGAAGTAGGGGGTCTCATGAAACAAAACAAAAAAATACAAGATTAATTTAAAAAATATCCTCAATAATAGCAGCCCTTATTTTTAGTTGGAAAATTTAAAAAGGTGCAATTAGGGTGGGATTAGAAATTGCACCATAAGCTTAGGCTTCTTTTTCTTGCCGTTTTTCAATCATATGGAGTTTTTAAATTCCCACCAACTTTTTTTTTTATTATTTTATATTTCTTTATTCTCTTGAATTGAATATGCAAAATAATAAAATGCATGAGACCACCAGCTTCTATAAATTTAAGAGCCTATACTTTTAAGCTTAAACTACACTACAAAATCACCTACTTTAAAATAATCCAAAAAAATCTTAAAAACATCTATTAAATTTTTTTTAAGAAACCCCACTTTAAAATAATCTAAAAAAATATTAACACCTATTAAAATTTTTTTTAGAAACCCCCTTTAAAATAATCTAAAAAAATCTTAAGAACATCTACTGAAATTTCTTTTAGAAACCTCCACTTTAAAATAATCCAAAAAAATCTTAAGAACATCTACTGAATTTTTTTAAGAAGCCCCCATAAGACTTCACCCTTATCAGTTCGTTCCACGTGCTTTTAGCATTTGATATACAGGAGGACTCACATGCTAAGATTTCGATATACAGTAGGACTCGTGCTAAGAAAATAAAATAAAATAAACTCTGTTTTGGTGTTTTGACAAAAAATTCACTGCACAGGAAATTTTGATTAAAATTTTTTTATAGAGTTTTATGTTATTCAGCCACCTGAGAATAAAAAACAGTATGCAAACGTATTTATACTGTTAAGGCTTGTGACAGTAAAAAGACATTACATTTCTTTCTCCATTTCTTCGAATTGCAAAGAAAAATGGCAGGGCATGCAGTAGTCGTTCCGTATCCAGGGCGAGGCCACATCAATCCCATGATGCAGCTTGCCAGAAAGCTCGCTTCTCATGGAATCTCTGTTACATTCGTCCTGACTGCGACTTGGCACAAAATCATCACACAGGCCGAGGACGATTCTTTCTCCCATGCTAGAAAGCTTGGCCTGGACATTCGGGCGGGCCTCATTCCAGACTGCGTGGTGGGGGAGTCAGAAAGGTGGGCTAACATGGCGGCCTTTTTTCTCTCGCCCTCAAACATGGAACCTCATGTGAGCGACCTGATATCAAACCTCAATCGCTCAGGAATTACACCGTCCTGCATATTGGCCGACACTTTGCTCAGTTGGGCGGTGCCTCTCGCTAAACGACATGCTCTCCTCTCCATTTCCCTCTGGACAACGTCTGTCACAAATTTTTCCATCTCTCATCACTTGGGTGAAGAAGAAAACCAAGAACCATTAGCAGTTAAATTATTTGCAGCTTGGTATTAGAAAGCAAAACTAATTCTTTATAATTTGTCGTTGCAGTTGGGTTGCAAGGCTGCATGGAGGATATTCCTGGCGTGTCTTCGTTATTAAAGACGGAATTTTCTGACAGGCTTCCTTCTTCCTCCCCTGTGAGCCATGCGTTTGCGCAGTGTTTGATAAATGTGAGAGAAGCAGACTGGTTTGTTGGGAATTCTTTCTACGCCTTGGATTGCAGGGCAGTGGAGGCCCTACGGCACAAAACCCCTGTGCACTGCGTGGGCCCCTTGAACATGCCCTTTACCCACTGGGAAGATGACAAGAGTGCTTCACAGTGTAGTCAATGGTTGGAGTCGAAACCGGCCCGGTCGGTCGTATACGTTTCCTTCGGCAGCTTTATTAATGTGCCGAGACCTCAAGTGGGGGAAATAGCCGCGGGTCTTAAGCAGAGCGGGTACTGTTTTGTATGGGCGCTTCGTCCGGATGAAGAGGCGTCTCATGTCTGGGAAATGTTGCCGCCTGGATTTTTGGAGGAATGTAAAGAGCAGGGCTTGGTTGCGCCCTGGTTTAGGCAGGAGGAGATTCTTTCACATCCTTCGGTGGGAGGGTTCTTCAGCCACTGTGGATGGAACGCCGTTATGGAAAGCATTTCGGCGGGTGTTCCCATCTTAGGATTTCCTCTCCGGATGGATCAGTTCATCAATTGTAAGCTGGTTGTGGACGAATGGAAGTTCGCGGTGAGGGGGAGGAATAGAGAGGATGAAAATAGGGCAATAACAGCACAGGAGATTGCCGGCAAGGTGAAAAAGTTGATGGAAGGCGAGGAGAGCGTGAGATTGAGAGGAGCGGTCGAGAGGTTTAGAGAGATTGCCAAAGAGGAAGTCACCAATGGACTGTCTGCCAGTAATTTGAAACTACTTGCGGATAGGTTGAAAGCAGGCAAACACCCATGAAAGAAATAGCAGAACATGTAGCCATTTGAGATGGGTAATTGCTTTCCACCTATCTCTCCGTTGTTTGTCTCTGATTAAAAAGCAAGAAGTAAATTCTCTGCAGTCGAGTCAGTTTATTGAATAAATTGTCTTCTAATTAGAGAGGACAGATAAGGTGGTGCAATTTAATAATCGCCAAAAATAGAAATGTTTTGAACTTCGAACTTTAAATTTTGAGTTCAGATTTTAATCATGGAGTTCTTCCAATGAAGTATTTTATCTTTGCTTAGAGAGAAATTTTGCTCTTTCTTATTGAAGATAAAGCTGCCACAAGTTTGACAGTTATTGATGATCCACATATATAATAGATATCTGGTGGTAGTTGTTATCATCAAAGAAATTGTATTGAATATTGGTTATTACAAGGAACAGTAATGACTTGGATCCACAGGTTCTTTTTGATAAAAAAAATTGCACTGACAAATGTATGTCAAGATTTTTTGGATATACATTCTATTTATATATTTTTAATCTCTTATATCGAATACTATAAAGTACTAGAACACTAATGATGAGAATAAACATAGATTCTTTATATAAAAATATCTACGCTTACAAATGTATGTCAAGATTCTTTGAATATACACTCTATTTATATATTCTAATACAACTTTTCAATATAATGTCTCAATATTCTAAAACACTAGATATAATTGTTTATTAGTTGATATGTTTAAACACTAGACATAATTGTTTGTTAGTTGATATTCTAAAACACTAGACATAACTGTTTGTTTGATTGATTAAGGAGAGATAGATTGTTGTGAATGTTTGACAAGGTTGAGCAATGTACTAAAGGAGAGATTATATGTTTTTGTTAAATATGTTTTTTTTATCATTTAATGATGTTATAGTGTTTTAGAATAATGTGTTTAAATATATAGTTTTAGATATCTATTTTTACATTTCTATTAACGGGTAATGATTGGATTTTGAAAATGTTGGTCTCGGAATATAAGAATTCAAGGTTTAAAAATAGGGAGTACCATTGCACTAATAATCTTGTCTAGAGACAATATTACAAGTGTGATTTTGTCCAAAATGAATAGACTTTACAATACTTGAATTCAAAATTTGGAAATAAAGTGAAATAATCTTTAATCAAACTGACAATAATGATTCAATGTCAAATAGCCAAGTTTGAATAGAACATGGCCAAAAATTTGAATCATAGTTGTGGAAGATGTTAGTCAAATTTTCAATACTAATGCACTATGTAGACCCACGGGATGGCTTTCAAATCGGGCTATTCTTCTTCTTACAAATTAAATTCTTACAACTTGGGTCATTGATGTTATAGGTTTCAATGTTTAAAAGTAAATAACTCTCACTTAGCAATTAGTTCTTGTGTTTTGAAGTGTATGTGTGTTAGAAAGAGGGATAGACATGAATGCATTTGAATCAATAATTGGAATGTGTAATTTGTTGGGATATGGTGTTGTACACCATTGTATAAAATGTTATATTATAATGTAATTAAATAATTATTTAGTTGTGATGCACCTAAGAGGTGTGGTTAATCACAATAGGTAATATATGGATATGATGCATTATTTCCTAACATAATTATTAGTTTATGCAGCAAGCAAAAATATAAATGCATACATTAGGTTTTATTAGTTGTACAAAAAGAACATGAGGTGTTAGAATTAAAATAGTTTGACCAAATTTCCTTATATATATTTTTTCTCAAATTTGTTTTAAAATATCAAAATTATTTTATCTATCATTCTATTGGGTGATAGTTGTGAATAGTATTGTTAGTGTGACATAAGCTATGAAATCTTTTAACATTTTCATTTTGGCTATAAAAAAGTTAATAATGTAAATTTATTTTTGTGTCATTTTTTTAATTTATTTATTGTCCTAACATCATCTTTATTCAGAGGGTTGTGGGTCAATTAATGCAATATTTTTTATCATATTTGAGTCAATTTTAATTTATTAAAAAGGTGAAATAGAGAAAATATGAGAAATTGTGATTAAAATAATTTAAAATAAAATAAATAAAATTTGAACCTATTAGTTTAAAATATTTTAAAAATTAACAATAAGAAAATAAATATTTGATAAAGGGTAATGAGTAATTATATATTTCTAATCTATTTTATATCTATTTTTAACCACTATCAAGGAGAGATATTGATACTAATGTATTTGATCCACTCAATTTATTTTATTAGTTTTGTTAGTGAACATATAGAATTAATAAATTTGAGCAACAATCCTATAGTCTGCATTTGATTTTCTATTTTAAATAATAGTAAACATGTCATTTATATCTATTTCTATTGGTTCATGTTGAGAATAGTTAGTAAGAAAATTATTTTTTTGTATACATGTCTAATCCAATGCTTTTAATTTATTAAATCAAATTTCAAGGCTATTAATGCTTTGAATGGCATCAGCACTATTATATACATTATAGTAGTCATTTTTATATGACAAGATAGATTAATATGAAAATAAATTTTCGCCTTAATAAAATTAGCTTTAGAATTATTTTATCTCCTTAAATGATTATTCTCATGCACCACTCAATTTATTAGACACAACAAAATTCATTGCACTCACTACAACATTGGCAAGACCTGGTGTAATGTGTCTCTTGTTGAAGCATGATTGTAACAAAAAAAGGTGATTTTGATGGAAGGATGATTTCACTTTGAAAGAATGAATGACCTTTTTTGAAATTACAAACTATTGTCAAATACCTTTACATATAGTCAACATTACCAATTTTCCTTTTTTGTATAAAATAGAGGCTTCTATACAATTTTGACATATAATATATTCTAAGATTTGGTTTTTCAAATTAGTAGGATTGGTGATAGGGGTTGTATTGGTGATGTCAATGGTGGTAAAAATATATTAAATAATAGAGTTGAATGATGGTTGGAAACATGGAAATGAGCATAGAAGGACAATGTCATTAGTAGTGACATTTTGATAATGGATTTTAGGATTGTACAATTCAAGTGTAAATGAAGGAGAGATTTAATGATTAGGACTAATACTAGTTGTGCCATAGTTTTTTCAAGGTGTTACAATGTCAATATTGTTCTTAGTGGTGGTAAGATCCCAAGGAAGAGAGACAAGGACTTGTAAATTGTTTGAACCAACTCCAAGCAAGTGATAATTCTTCTCCATGGTATGTGTTGAAGACTACATGGTATTACTATGTCCATGTTACCAAAGTTGTAGATTTCAAATTCTCATCCAAAATATTTCATTCTTGAATCCCTCCATGTATAATTAGAAGGAAAACCTTGCAACATTTTCACAAGTTTGGAGTGATCTAGGTGAAATTTGGAGCTAGATCCAAAGAAAATAAGGGAACAATGAGTTGATTGGAGAAGAACTTAGAAGAACTTACATGGATTTGAATTGATATAGATGAAATTTTCCATTTCCTTGATTCCTCTCATGGAGTTGGTAGTCATATCATAAACATAAATACCTCCTTTTATTATATTAAAAGTTCTAAGCCATCAATGTTGCTTGGACTTGGGGTCCTTGATTTCTATAGCATAATAACCCCATGGACATTGTCTAACACCTCCATATTGGTGGTACCTATGAAATTTGACATCTTTGTGGCATTTTTAATTTTTTGAAATTTTGGAAAACCTTCAATTATGCAAAGGGTACAAAAATAATGTATTAGGGCTCTTTAAACCCTATCCTTTGTTCAAAACCCTAATGTATGTCTAAAACCCTTACACTTTACTTATGTTTCATTGTTGACTCGCTATCGAGGTCACTTGCCTCTTAAGTAATAAATTTAGGGTGTCTTTCTCATCTATTAACCAGTCCTTTGCATTAGGAAAATGAATAGTCTCTTTTTCCTAAATATTTTAATGTATCACTGTATGGTTTCAAGCCTTCTCAGGCTCCATAGGACACTCGTCGGCATATCGCATAGCTTCTTCAATTCAAGAAGCTCTTATTTTGTCCTTTTCTATCTTCACGAGTCCCCACAATGATAACACACATCCTGATCTAAATAAATTAAATCAAGGGATAATTTTTTGTTACTAATGTTATATTTTCTTTCATTAAGCCCTCTTTCGTCATTCATGATCAAGTCCCATAATTCCTAGTAGCCTTAAGTTGTTTTTAAGGAACATGCATTAAACATCTTTATGTATCGCAGGAGCTCTTCACATCGCAGAGCCCTTCCTCTCTGACACACTCACCTTTGCGAGTTAGTGAAACGCTAACATGTATTAAAGCACATGTTTATTCTCATCATGAAAACTAAAGCCTTCATAGGGTGATGGTGGGTCAGCATCTTTCTTTCCCAAAAACCTCAAAATTTTGTCAAGTATCATCATAGCATTGTTAAATCACATTGAATTATTCTATCAATGAGGCTTTATTTTGTCATCTTTTGATACCATGAGTCTCTAAAATGGTGATGCATGTACACATAACCACAAAGGGAGATGTCATTTCACAAAGGAAATTTCAAATCTCTGTGATCACTGTCGATCTTGAGATCAATGGTCCATATTCAAACTCAATGAACGGCTATCATTCGTTGCACGTTCAAGCATGCGAAGAAATTAATGGTGGATGGAATTACTATCTACCAAATTCTCAATGGTTTGGGGTTAATTGCTTCATTTTGTATCATTCAAACCACAATTTCTAAGTGCTAAAATGAATTTATTCAATTTTTTAAGGCGAACAAGGGTTTTCTCAATAATTTTAGGGCTTCTTGCACATTACAACCAATTATACCAGACCGTATATTTGTAGATTTCATGGTGAGAGGGTGTGAATTGTCTGGTATTTAGTGTTCAAGAGGAAATTAGGTTTTATATGGGTATATGTTGTCTAAAATTTTTGAAAGTCTTCCAGAAGTGAAAAATTTGTAAGACCCTAGTTTACTTAATGTAAAACCCTACATTGATAAAATGGCTAGAACACCAAGGGTTTATAAATGGGGGTTGGATGAAGACATCATTGTACAACTCCCAGGATCATAGAAGAGGCCATTAGCAATATATGGAACCTTGAATTGGGAAAAATGCTTGTACCAAATGTGTTCTTTAATGTGGATTTGATAAAGGAAATTGTCAAGGCTTACAAGTTTAATAGTTATTGATAAGCTTTATCACAAGTGTAACGCCCCGCTAAAGGACCTGGTAGATAACACAAAAGATAGACAAGATCATGCCAATAATTTTTTTTTTTAAAACTAAAGTGACATTAACTAATGCAACTCAACAAATTAATATGAATTACATCATTACATTAACATCATATCATAATCATATTATGACCTAAAAGTAACATTAATCATAACTCATTTACACACCTATCCACCATGGTCCCCTAACGTCACTACTATGATACACCTACACTAACTAAGCCTATAAAAATACATTTGATACACTAAAACACATACAGTCAATAATTTGAATGTAAATTAAATCTCATACAACAAAATACATAATATCATCTAACACTATGCTCTTATGAACTTATCATAAATCAACACCATGAAAGAGGTACATAAAGACATATCGCATCTACTACTAAATTAAGTTTATATGTATCATAAATACAACATTCTTATGCTAACCTTTTCATTACATAATAAACAACAATAAATATATTTTCAAGACTACTGCAATCTATTTACACATTCATTACAAGAATGCTACAATATACAAGATATATTCATCTAAAAGAAATATATATATAATACATATTGAATATAATTTTCATGGAAATATCACCTGCACATAAATTTAACCATAGAATGAAGCGAAATAAAATACTCTCCATGTTGCGCATGAATTGCACCACCTAAACCCCAATGGACGGTTCGGAAATACCACCCTACCACGTGGAACCCTGAGGCCCACTCCCTCCGTGCTAGGAGATAACACTAGGCCCCACATACAAAAAAACAAAAAACAACAAGTGGCTTACACTAAACATCCAAAGGAGACTACCAAAACAAGAATTAACCAAAAATTACGAGGACTTCCACAATGACTTCCAAATACTTCTAAAGACTCAATCACATAACACAACAGATAGAAAACCCTAAAAACTTAACATTATACCACAACACCACAATGATGCATATTACATTATTTTCACAATATTATAACATGATAACCAACTTTAACTTAGCAGTTCATAGCCAAGACCAATAATGCACAACCTTGGTACAAGTGATCTTTACACATGTGGAAGCTTCAACACAAGATCTCACAAATATGAAGGGATTTATAACATGCAAATAGTAAACACATTTAAATAAAAAATGGTACAACATAATATAGATCAAATAATATAGTTATACCCTCTAATACAACTTTTAAAATTGAACTAATTCTCACTTGACAACAGTCAAATCTGTCAACAATAAAACAGCCATAAAATAGTCATATCAACTCGAAATAAAAATCCGTAAAATACCCATTTCAGATTTAGCCGTCGAATACTCAGAAATGCGGAAGAAATTGACTAAAAATGAATAATAATTTCATAAAATGCAAAACAACAGACATCTCATAAAACCCTCTTTTTGGCAATACTCGATTACAGTCAAATGATAAAATGAGTAACTCAACAACCAAATTTTATTCAAAATAAAATATTAAAAAAAAATATTAAAATTAATTTAAGCTCATTCAAACCCCTATAAATCTAAAATCTCAATCTTCCACTGGTTACAGAGAGAAATAAAGATATTTGCAGTCATAGAGGAGCAACTTGACAGCAGTCCTGTGTTTCAACCATATCTCACAAACTACGATCTGAGTTTCTGATATTTTTGGACAGAATTTAAACGACAATGGAATGAAAAAACCCATTAAAAATCTCACCAACCCAGTTCATAAAAATAGATTTATGAGCAACGCAATCAGAGCCTTTTATTGGTAAAAAAACAAAAACAACAAATATGTATTGATTTTTTATTGTAGAATAAATAAATGTTTCATTCACACACAGAGATAAAACTATCCAATATTTATTTTCAAAATTTAAAGAGAAAATAAATCAATCAAATTATTCCTACCCACAAAAACAAAATTAAACAAAATATATCAAAATCCAACCTGGATCCATCGCTTGGCAATGATAGAAATTTGATGCGGAGCTCCGAAAACTTTAACTTTCAAAACCCCCAAGTTGCAACAGTTTTCTCATTGCTTCTTCCTCTTTGCAAGAATGGCAAAAACCTCCATCCCCAAAACAAAATGAATTCCCAATTTTTATTCAAAAACTCATTCCAAATTTATCAAAAAACCCCTGAAATTTCCCCAGAACTATGTAAAATCTCTCATTTTCAAATCCTCTAAAATTTCATGCCAAAAAAGAGTGAAACCCACTTTCCCTATTTTTTTCATAAATAAAATTAATTAAATTCCAAAAATGAAAGCAATTTTCTTTCTTTTTCCCCAAAAAGACTCTTTTTCAAAATAAAACAAGGAAATAAAATCCTCTCATAAAATAAATTACTAAAATATTAAATTAAAACACATCCTCAACCCATTAATAAAATAATTAAAATAAATTAAATAATTAAATTAACTCACATAATTAACTCATTTGTTTAGAGTTTCCCATTAAATAAATTCAAAATATTACAAGAGATAAAGAAAACCCCCATAAAATAATCACTCTACCAAAATAGTAAATCAAAACCTAAATATAACATATACTTACATATTAATATTTGAATATTTACTAATAAACATTAATATTTAATAAATAACATTAAAATATGTTAATATTTATAACTTTATTTTCATAAAACATAATATACCTATAATCATAATAATATTAACAATTAAATGATAACTAACATATTGATCGAGTATTTATCTTCACCCGAATAATCTACAAACTAGAGTAAGACATAAACCACGAAATGACTCCACATGAAAGAAACATTCACATCAAAACATAAATAACATTAATCACAATCATAACCCAACTAACCACAGGGTTTAACACCAACAGGTTGGAATCTAAAACCAAGATTGGACAACAAAATCAAACAACCACATATCTCATAAGAAATATTTATATAAGTGCAACACTCCAAACATAGGGTAAAAGAGGTTAGATATTGTCCCATGACAACCTAAAAAGGGTGGTCACATGCTAAATCAATTGTCCCTAATTGGGAACCATGACCAAGGTTAGGTTATAACTTGGGCTTAAATGTTATCTCCTCAACCACCATTGGGATTAAAGGCATGCTCAAACCTGCTAATTCAGGTGGAGACATAGCTAGTACCTATTCACTCAAGCATACAAATTAGAGCACATGTGCATAATAGTCGAAGCACTAGAAAAGAAACTCTAGCAATCGTATCTCATGTTCGTATGTCTTTCATACACTCAATGGTACGATGTCGCCCTTTCCACTTATCCTAACAAACATACTACTCCATCACTTAACTATCCAAGTAAATCTTTGCATAATAATAATAACATGACAATATACATCATACTCACCAAAGCACTAACCGAAGCTCATGTCCCATATTGCAACCACAAAGTTTGAGCACAAGTCAGTACATTTTTATGACAATAAACATAATCAAAATCATAATCATAATAACATGTCAACAAAATAATAATATTTTAGAATCAAGTGAAAACCCCAAAAGTAATCAAAACACTCTCATCACATCAATATGTCCATAAACTCATAATATACAACATCAATTGTTTAACATTATTAGCACATACCTTTAAATGTCCCTATTATTTTACCTTCGTCTCCAAGTTTCAAGACCAAACTTCCTACACATCCATAGTGGCAATGGAGGGGCACTACAACAAATTTGATAGTTATTGATGAGCTACTAATATAATAGATATCTAGTGGTAGTTGTTATCATCAAAGAAATTGGATTAAATAAATTGGTTATTACAAGGAACATTAATGACTTGGATTCACAGGTTCTTTTTGATAAAAAAATTTGCATTTACAAATGTATGTCAAGATTCTTTGGATATACATTCTATTTATATATTTTTAATCTCTCATATCAAATACTAAAAAGTACTAGAACACTAATGATGAGAATAAACATAGATTATTTCTATAAAAAAATCTACGCTTACAAATGTATGCCAATATTTTTTGGATATACACTCTATTTATATATTTTAATCTCTATTTATATATTCTGATACAACTTTTCAATATAATGTTGATATTCTAAAACACTAGATATAATTGTTTATTAGTTGATATTTTAAAACACTAAACATAATTGTTTGGTAGTTGATATTCTAAAACACTATCTAGACATAATTATTTGTTTGATTGATTGAGGAGAGATAGATTGTTGTGAATGTTTGAAAAGGTTGAGCAATGAATTAAAGGAGAGATTATATGTTTTTGTTAAATATGTTTTTTGATCATTTAATAATGTTATAGTGTTTTAGAATAATGTATTTAAATATATATTTTTTTACATTTATATTAATGGGTAATGATTGGATTTCAAAAATGTTGGTCTTGGAATATAAGAATTCAAGGTTTGAAAGTAGGGAGTGCCATTGCATTAATAATCTTGTCTGGAGACAATATTACAAGTGTGATTTTGTCCAAAATGAATAGACTTTACAATACATGAATTCAAAATTTGGAAATAAAGTGAAATAATCTTTAATCAAACTAACAATAATGATTCAATGTCAAATAGCTAGGTTTGAACAGAACATGGCCAAAAAGTTGAATCGTAGTTGTGGAAGATGTTAGTCAAACTTTTTAGTACCAATGCACTATGTAGGCCCATGAGATGGCTTTCAAATTGGGCTATTCTTCTTTTTACAAATTAAATTCTTACAACTTGGATCATTGATCTTATAGGTTTCAATGTTTAAAAGTAACTAAATCTCACTTAGTAGTTAGTTCTTGTGTTTTGAAGTGTATGTGTGTTAGAAAGAGTGATAGAAATGAATGCATTTGAATCAATAATTGGAATGTGTAATTTTTTGGGATATAGTGTTGTACACCATTGCATAAAATGATATATTCTAATGTAATTAAATAATTATTTATTTGTGATGCACCTAAGAGGTGTGGTTAATCACACTAGGTAATTATTTGGGGTACACTTTATGTTGTATTGTAACACTGAAATATTATTTAATGTGTGAGACATGAGATAATAATTTAAGATTGGGGAAAATATTTAATAAAATGAAAAATTATTACCCAATATTAAGTGTGAGGTCAATGGTTTTGTATTCACATGGTTTTATGGTAAATGGTTTAGTTGTATTTGTGTGAGCTTGAGTTTATAAAATCAAGCACATGTTGAGTCTTTCTTAGGAGTGCATATGTGACGAATGGCATGGGATGTGTGGATTCATGCTTGACACATGGAGGATGCATTGGAGAGGCTTGATGCTTCAGAAGTATCCATGATAACTCTTGTAAGTGCATGTATTGTTTACTTTTTAAATAATAGATGGGTTATGGATGCTTTTGGAGGATGGGTTTTTCCCTCTTGAGATTTTTCCCAAGGTATATCTTGTGTTATCTTATGGCTTGTCTTCTTTTTTATCTATGCATTATGGTTATTCTGTAAGCTTGCATGCATTTTTTCCTCTCATGGGGTTATGTAGGAATTAGATTATGATTCTAGGTATGATGCATTATTTCCTAACATAATTATTAGTTTATGCGGCAAGAAAAAATATAAATGCATGCATTAGGTTTTATTAGTTGTACCAAAAGAACTAATGAGGTGTTAGAATTAAAATAGTTTGACCAAATTTCCTTATACATATTTTTTCTCAAATTTGTTTTAAAATATCAAAATTAACTTATCTATCATTCTATTGGATGATAGTTGTGAATAGTATTGTTAGTGTGACGTAAGCTATGAAATCTTTTAACTTTTTCATTTTGACTATAAAAAAGTTAATAATGTAAATTTAATTGTGTGTCATTTTTTTAATTTATTTATTTTCCTAACATTATTTTTATTCAAAGGGTTGTGGGTCAATTAAAATACAATATCTTTTTATCATATTTGAGTCAAATTTAATTTATTAAAAAGGTGAAATAGAGAAAATATGAGAAATTGTGAGTAAAATAGTTAACAATAAAATAAATAAAATTTGTACCTATTAGTTTAAAATATTTTAAAAATTAAAAATAAGAAAAGAAATATTTAATAAAGGGTAATGAATAATTATTTATTTTTAATCTATTTTATATCTATTTTTAACCACTATCAAGGAGGGATATTGATACTAATGCATTTGGTGCATTCAATTTATTTTATTAGTTTTGCTAGTGAACATATAGAATTAATATATTTGAGCAACAATCCTATAGTTTGCATTTTTATTTTTATTTTAAATAATTATAAACATGTCAGTTATATTTCTTTCTATTGGTTCATGTCGAAAATAGTTACTATGAAAATATTTTTTTTGTATTTAAGTACATGTCTAATCAAATTCTTTTAATTTATTAAATCAAATTTCAAGTTTATTAATGCTTTGAATGACATGAACGCTATTATATACATTATAGTAGTCATTTTCTATATGACAAGATAAATTAATATGAAAATAAATTTTCACCTTAATAAAATTAGCTTTAGAATTATTTTATCTCCTTAAACGATTATTCTCACATCACTCAATTTATTAGACACAAAAAAAATAATGCACTCACTACAACATTGGCAAGAACCTGGTGTAATGTTTCTCTTGTTGAAGCATGGTTGTAACAAAAAAAAAGGTGATTTTGATGGAAGGATGATTTCACTTTGAAAGAATGAACAACCTTTTTTGAAATTACAAACTATTGTCAAATACCTTTACATATAGTTAACATTACCAATTTTCATTTTTTGTATAAAATAGAGGCTTCTATACAATTTTGACGTATAATATATTCTAAGAGTTGGTTTTACAAATCAGTAGGATTGGTGATAGGGGTTGTATTGGTGATGTCAATGGTGGTAAAAATATATTAAACAATAGAGTTGAATGATGGTTGGCAACATGGAAATGAGCATGGAAGGAAAATGTCATTAGTAGTGGCATTTTGATAATAGATTTTAGGATTGTACAATTCAGGTGTAAATGAAGGAGAGATTTAATGGTTGGGACTAAGACTAGTTGTGTCATAGTTTTTCCAAGGTGTTGCAATCTCAATATTGTTCTTAGTGGTGGTAATATCCCAAGGAAGAGAGACGAGGACCTATAAATTGTTTGAACCAACTCCAAGCAAGTGATGAAATTCTTCTCCATGGTATGTGTTGAATACTACATGGCATTAGTCATGTCCACGTTACCAAAATCGTAGAAATTTCAAATTCTCATCCAAAATATTTTTTGCTTGAATCCCTCCATGTATAATTAGATGGAAAACCTTACAACATTTTCACAAGTTTAGAGTGATCTAGGTGAAATTTGGAGCTAGATCCAAAGAAAACAAGAGAACAATGAGCTGATTGGAGAAGAACTTACATGGATCTGAATTGATATAGATGAAATTTTCCATTTCCTTGATTCCTCTAGTGGAGTTGGTAGTCATATCATAAACATAAATAGCTCCTTTTATTATATTAAAATTTCTAAGCCATCAATGTTGCTTGGACTTGGGGTCCTTGATTTCTATAGCATAATAACCCCATGGACATTGTCAACACCTCCATATTGATGGTACCTACAAAATTTGGTCCATCTTTGTGGCATTTTTTATTTTTTTAAATTTTGGAAAACCTTCAATTATGCAAAGGGTGCAAAAATCATGTATTAGGACTCTTTAAACCTTATCCTTTGTTCAAAACCCTAGTGTATGTCTAAAACCCTTGCACTTTTCTTATGTTTCATTGTTGACTAGCTATCGGGGCCACTTTCCTCTTAATTTATAACTTTAGGGTGTCTTTCTCATGTGTTAACCAGCCCTTTGTGTTAGGCAACCGAGTGGTCTCTTTTTCCTAAATATTTTAATGTATCACTCTATGGTTTCAAGCCTTCTCAAGCCCCATAGGACATGCATCGACATATTGCATAGCTTCTTAAATTTGGGGAAGCTCTTATTTTGTCCTTTTCTATCTTTGTGAGTCCCCAAAATGGTGGCACACGTCTTGATCTTAATTTAAATTAAATCAAGGGCTAATTTTTTGTTACTAATGTTTTATTTTCTTTCATTAAGCCCTCTTCCATCATTCATGACCAAGTCCCATAATTCCTAGTAGCCTTAGTTGTTTTTAAGGCACATGCATTAAAGATATTTATGTATAGCAGGAGCTCTTCACATTGTAGAGCCCTTCCTCTCTGACACACTCACCCCCGCGAGTTAGTGAAAAGTTGACATGTATTAAAGCACATGTTTATTCTCATCATGAAAGCTAAAGCCTTTGCGGGGTGATGGTGGGCTAGTATATTTCTTTCCCCAAAACCTTGAAATGATGTCAAGTGTCATCATAGCAATGTTTCACAGAGAGTTGTACTATCAAGGAAGCTTTATTTTGTCATCTCCTACTCCCATGAGTCTCTAAAATGGTGACTTATGTACACATAACGAGAAAGGGAGATGTCATAATTTCAAAAACGTAATTTCAAATCTTGTGAGGGTAAACCCACAAAACTGGTTTAGAATTCCAGTGAGGAAGGAAAATTGCAAAAACTCTCCTATGAACTAGGGTGTTTGAATGGACCCAAAAGGGGTTCAAATGGACCCTAGTTCGAGTGAACCCTATTAAATGATGGGACCCACTTTTTTTGCATTTGTTTATAATGAAAACAATGGAAAAGTGAATAGAAAGGGGGGTTCGCTCAAACCAAGGTTCATTCGAACCCCCCTTTTTCCCCCTTCTCCCCCCTTCTCCCCCTCTGGCACCAAATTTCTCCATAATTTTTCCCTTCAAAGCTCAATTTGAGGATGAAAATGGAGGACACTTCACAGACCCAACTGGATGATGGTAGTCCTCAAAACGAGTTATCCATCGAATATAATTTTAATATGTTTTGGTTTTATTATGTATTTATTTTTTTAGTTTGATTAAACATAGGTTTTTCACAAAAATCAAGCTCTATGTTCTGCACATGTGGAAAAATAGCAGATTATCAAAATAAAATTTTGAAAAATATGTTCAGGCTAGGTATTGATGTCCTTGATCCAGTAAAAAAAAATTGAATTTTGATATATACAAAAAAAGTTATGTTGTATACGGTCTACCTATGTCTGAATTGTAATTGGTTTGACTTTGAAACTTGATTAAGGAAAAAATATTCAATAAAACACTATGAACCAAATGAACTAGTTATATATCATAGTTATAAATCTAAATTCGAAAAAAATAGAATTTTATCCTTCATAGAAAAAAAGTTATGTTGTATACGGTGAGCATCACTCTAAGTTAAAAATGGTGTTTACTGATAAAAACTAGTTTTCAAAGGAGATGGAAAAAGAAGTGCAATCTAATTCCAAAAAATTTACAAAAAAAAAAAATAGAATCTACAAACAAAATGTCAAGAATCACTAGTTTGCATCATCTTCAAATTCCTCATAGTTTAGCCACTATAGGTGCCCGAAAGTGAAGATTTAGTTAGAAAAAATCACTTCAGTGTCCAGTTTGGCCAAAAATTGTAAACCAATATTGTGGGATCACACGTGATCACTATCGATCTTGATATCAACAATCCATATTCAAACTCAGTGAATGGCTACCATTGGTTGTGCGTTCAAGCACATGAAGACATTAATGGTGGATGGGATTACTATCTACCAAATTCTTGATGGTTTGGGGTTAATTGCTTCATTTTGTATCATTCAAACCACAATTGCTAAGTGTTAAAATGAATTGCTTCAATTCTTCAAGGTGAACAAGGGTTTTCTCAGTAATTTTAGGGCTTCTTGCACATTACAACCAAGTATACCAAACCGTATCTTTGTAGATTTGAGGGTGAGAGGGTGTAAATTTTTTGGTATTCAATGTTCAAGAGGAAATTAGGTTTTATAAGGGTATTTGTTTTCAAAAAAAAATAGAAGTCTTCCATAAGTGAAAAATTGTGTAAGACCCTAGTTTTCTTTATGTAAAACCATGCATTGATAAAATGGCTAAAACATTGAGGGTTCATAAATGGGGGTTGGATGAAGACATTATTTTACATCTCCCGGGATCACAAAAGAGGCCATTAGCAATATATGGAACCTTGGATTGGGAAAAATGGTTGTGCCCAATGTGTTCATTAATGTGGAGTTGATAAAGGAAATTACCAAGGCTTACAACCCAGATACAAGGAAATTATATAGTGGATGGAAGAATTCTCCTACCTCTTGATAGAGACCATATTTGTAGGGTTTTTGAACAAAACCCTAATTCTCAACTATCAATAAACTTGGGTTCCCTAGATAGAGAGTATCAAAGGAATAGAGACATTTACAGAGTGAAGTGGTTGCCTTGCTTCAAGCCTAGAGAGAGACATAGAGAATTGTAGAGGTTTATAAGGGGTGATCTTGAGCCCTTTAGTAATGATATTTTTTAGGATTATTTTGTCAAGACCTATTTTTCCTTATGTTAGGTATTGGGGTTGGACAGAAAAATTCACATGCATGTTAGCCTAATGCTCCTTGCAATTGACATCCAAAGTAGGGATTTCAACAAATCATATAATTATGTTGGATATGTTATAGAGGAGCTGCATAAATTTATGTGCTCGTTGAAGAGGGATTCTAGTATAGTGTAGCTCAAGTGGTACTCACTTTTGTGCCACATCATTTTATATAGTTTCCAGAGTAGATATGGTCCCCATTGCTACAAGTCAGGCCCACTAATGAGCAAAAGAGAATATTGCCAGTCCAAGAGTGTACTTACATATAGGATAAAGATTTTGATAAATCTTACTACTCCATATTTGATGAATTCTTTGTCATGACTTTGTTGTAGGGTCTTGATTTTCCACTAGATTGGGAACTGTCAGAAGAAGTGAGGAGATTTTTTAAGCCAAAGGACCTCACTCCAGAGAGGGGAATTGATCATAACTAGGGTGATTGGTTCTTCTACACCATTTCCACCAAAGAGTGTGCCTAGTAGAATTGCCTACCTAGAAATTATATGGAAATTTAATGGGTCTAACAAGACTCATTTCAGAAATAATAAGAAACATGCTCTCCTCCCAAGCACTGTTGTGTTTTCTAATTTCACAGTTACATCAAGGGAGCGCATGGAGTTGTTGTATGGAAAATTGTTTCCTTACAAAATGAAGGCGGATAAGGAAAGTAGGTGTGACCCTAAGAGATTCATGCATGGGCAAAGAGCCATTTTCAAGATCTCTCCTTATCCCCACAATTTTGATAGTGTGGAGGATCTCATTTGGGATTGTTCCTCTAAAAGTTAGGCTACACAAAGGAGAGCATTGTGGGTGAAAGAAAAAATGGAAAAAAATAAAAGGAAGAAGGTTAATCCTTCCTTTCAAGGCTCATTTTTTCATATCATGGGTCCCATAGTTAGAATGATGACTATGTGAGACAATACCAACTAATTATTGTAAAATGTGCCCACTACTGCTCCAAGCACTTTAGGTCCTTCAACCTCTAGAACAAGCATACCTTCATGTCCTCAACTAGTCACCCCATTGCAATAAATAGACCCTATTATTGGACCTCTAGTGGATTACCCCATTAGCCCTGATGAGTTTGATAGTGATGCCCTTGTAGTGCAGGAAATGCAGCCCCCTCCAAGGGTACTAATTGAGAGGCACACTAATGATAGGTTAGTCATCAATTTTGAGACTGGTGGTTAGATTATAGATGATATCAAAGCATAATCTTGTAGGGAATTCATGCAATATTATCAATTCATCACCACACAAGAGTTCAGTGACTTTTTCCTTAAGAAAAAAGGAGAAGAACTACAACAGAGAATCTCAAATAAAAGCCTCTCTAAGAAGGAGAAGAATGAAATAATTGAGGAGTTCTAGAGAAATGTATAGGTTGAAATGGAAGCCATGACTCCACAAAGAGGGAGAGAGCTTGCGAAGAGTGTAGGGTGTCTTTTACTACCGAGATTGGACATGTCTTCTAAAATTATATTTGATGCAATCAAGAGACATGGGCGTGATAACCCAATTTTAAATTCAGAGGAGAAAGTAGAAGCTTTATATTTTCAGTCAAGGTTTCACCCAAGACATGAGACCTTAGCAATTTGGTCCATTTTCCCTTAAACTAATAAGCCCCAGGTAATAAGTGATCCTAACGAGCTCATTGGGAGTCTCATTGTGAGAAGAGTGGGGGACACAAGTGTAGTTCAAGCAGTTGCATTGACAATAAATACAATCGTCTTTACTAAGGCCATAGTAAAGAAGTTACAAGGGGATTTAGATAAGGCCATGCCTTAAATAAAAGTTGCAACAATAGCTCAACACAATTATTGTAGACAAGAAAAATTAACATTATGCATTCGATCGGATTCAGTCATATTAGGTCTCACATTAGGCCCATTCATCACTTTCATCCATTCATTAAATAATCTCATTTATCAAATAAGCATTATCATTCAACCTTCATCTTGCATCATCCATTTAATTAAATAAATCAGGACTTCATTTAAATCAAATCCTAAATCATATTCCATCATTTTCTAATTCAAATAAATCAATTATCAAAGTCTTAAAAGTCAACTCATCTAATCAACATTAAATCAGCATAATCATCATCTATTTAATCTAACCCTGATTAAATGTTAATCCTCACCCACTTGCACAATAAATCAATTTTATTGATTTATTAAAAAGCCTCATTTTCCCTCAACATGACAAGTCAAACATGGCATTTATTGTTGTTTTTCTTGTCCCCCTCTCATAATTTATTGCAAATTTGAATTCAAATTTTCCCTCTCATGGGCACTCTTCCCAAATCTTGCACAACCATTGACCACTCATCATTTTACAAGTGTCATCTTCTCATTAGAGGATCTTTAGTCCCACACTCACCATCTTGGCCAATCTCTCATCAACAAAATCTATAAAAGAAGGCTTAATCCTCATTCATAGGATCCACAATTTTATGCAAGGTTACTCTCTTGGTTTGAGAAATAATCTTGTTTTCATCTCCATTGCACTTCATCATCTTGAGCTTTTTATCAAGGATTGGGAAAGGGTCACTAGCACATGTGACACCAATCCACTATGGAATAGGTAACTTGCTTTTGTTTTCATAAATGCTTTAGTCTTTCTAGTATCATTTGTTGCATTTGAAAGCATTCACAAGGTATTTCATAAGGGCAGAACAACAAGCATTGTTAGATCAGCAACAAGCGCAGCAACAAGCAGAACAACAAGCGTTGTCTGGTGATCTTTAGGAAAGATGGGAGGATAAGAGAGTATGCACCAAGTAGGGGATTCCCCAAGGAATCGATTCATGCATTTTTTCTTTTCCTTTTTATTACGCACTTTGACAATAACTCTCTTTCTTTTGTGATCATTTCTGAAGATAAGCTGGAAAAGTTGGCGTAGGTATTTGTCCTTCATTTGAATTAATATCTCTAGGTAAAAGTTGCGTGGTATAGTTTTTTTTTTGTCCTATGAACTGTGCTTTAATGCCTAGATTTGACTTATTTCCATGGCGCTGTCACTTTAAATTTGAAAATGATGCCTTACATGCCACTGTTGCAGCAGTCTAGCGTGTAAATATGAATGCCCAAGGATGCGTTATTTATTTGTCAGGTTGTGAGAATATTAATGCCCACCTTTGACCAGAGACTAACTGTGATGTTCCTTTATATTTATTTGTTGTCCACTAACGTACATTTCAGTTGGTTTTGAGCAGATTTGATGTCCACTAACGTACATTTCAGTTGGTTTTGAGCACTTATTCTTGATGCACTTGTTCTTTCAATAAAAGGTTGCAACTTTGTAAAAAACCCAACTTTACTATTGGACATATGTTTTATAACAAAATTGGTTGTTTAAATATTTGAAGATATGCTCAATAGTTGTGAAGATTCTTTGGAATAGATATCGATTTTCATCATTAAGTTCATTTTGAAATTGCTAGGATTCGAACTTATGATGATGCTTTCTTAACAAAATCTATAAATTTGTGAAATTTTGTCATATCATTTTGATTAGTTAACGTTTGGTTGAGATAATGCTTTGAAAGATTTCAATTTAGTAACTTTGTATTATGAATCATTTTTTTCATCATTAATGATCATAGTTAAAATCTGAAATTTATGATGAAGATTCATTGGTAATTGATTCATTAGCTCAATATTTCTAGTGATGAAGATTGTGATAAGGGAGAAAGAAATATTAACGAGTATGATGCCTTTTCAAATAGGATCATTAATAAATCTTCATTTTTTGTTATTTGAAGTCAAAATAGAATAAATTGAGTTCTCACACAATCTATCTTTTTCTTTTATAGGTACAAACGAACAACGAAGGTACAAACAAAGGAAAAGCGAAGACGAAAAGGTACAAGGAAAGCAAAAAGTCAACAAGGAGGAGGCTAGCAAACGAAAACGAAAGGAGGGGAATTTTTTTTTTTGAAAACACAATGTGTTTTTTAACACTTTAAGTGTTTGATCAACACTACTTCACGAAGTTGTTTATCTTTTTGTTTTAGGACACTAATTTTCATTTGGGTCTAAAATGAACAATTTGATTTTCATTGCAAAGGGCTTAAAATGAATCTTAGGACAAACTCACTAGATTTTGTTTGAGGTTAAGAATTGAACAATCAAAACTCACACTTCATTTTGGTGTTTAAAACGAATTCACAATTGCTTTGAAGGCTATAAAACGAACAAGTGCTTGAATTGTGTGATTTTGTCTTTTGAGTGCGTATCCTCTCCCCTTGCGCTTCGTGCGATCTAGGGTGCAAGAGAAACACTCAAAATACATTTTATTGCTTTGAAACACTTCAATTTGGACTTAAAAATTGAACATCTTGTGCGAGCGTGAGTAGGGGCATTTTCGCGTACATTCTCTTTCTTTGTGCCATCAAA
>VDFB02149753.1:0-26182 GCA_007258455.2 Sequoia sempervirens
TTTAGGAGGCAAATACCATTGACTGAATTCTCGTGTTATTGCTTTCCCTTGGGATTACATCCTTAGAGGTTTCTAAAAACTTGAGTTTACATCTCAATTTTCCCACTAAAGTTAAACAATAGGTAACCTTTGTCTTAAAGTCATCAAAGTTTCGCATAACATACCTTGTGAAATGAGATGAAGTTGAGACATTGGACATTCAGTTTGAAAACTAATCAAGAGTGTGTTTGTGGTAAAATGAATCCACTAAGCAAAGATTAAATCAATTGGACCCCACACATGTGCTTGATATCTTTTGGTCATATGATTTTCATGCAAACATTGGTCTTTTGATTTTGAATTACTCTTAGGGAAAATTGTGTTCTTCAATACCTTGGCCTAGTAAACAAAGTCTCTCTAAGTCTTTTAGGATCAAATAAAACACTTCATCCATCTCAAACATTCATCATATCCATCCCACCAAACAACTTTAGAGCTTTGAAAACATCATCCTAGACTTGGGTAAATCATCCTTAAATCAAATCAAAGTCATTTGTTTAATTAGGTGTGAGGGAATGCATCCTTTCTCATACATTTAATTAAATCAACCATCCTTTAAACAAGTTCATCCTAAAATCACATCCAACATCTTAGGGTTTACAAGTTCATTATCCAATCAAAACAATCAAAATAAAACCCTAAGTCTAGCATTGATCCAAAGTCCCCAAACATTCAACACTCATTACATTTCCCCTTTTTCATCCTTCATCTCGTCATTGGTCCTAAACACCTTAGAGGTCACTTGTGTAACAAGGTCAAAACACAAGGAGAACATGGAATACAAACTTGA
This sequence comes from Sequoia sempervirens, assembly GCA_007258455.2. Lineage (NCBI taxonomy): Eukaryota > Viridiplantae > Streptophyta > Pinopsida > Cupressales > Cupressaceae > Sequoia > Sequoia sempervirens. The sequence goes on from VDFB02149753.1 coordinate 830, forward strand.
TCCATACATCATGAGTAATCCAAGTCAACTAAGCTATCAAAGCCTCACAACGCCAATTGATTATCAATGTTCACATCTATACAAACTGTACATGGGATCATTACCTTTGACAAATGTTAATGGCACAACAAGTGTGAGTATTCCCAAATCAAAGATTGGAACACATTTATCGATGTTAAATCCAAGTCCAAACCTACAAGTCTATCAACCAAACAATCAATGCATGAGCCTTCAAGCGAACAACATCATCCCACCAAATCCCTACAAGCCAAATGAGAATGTACCAAGTGCAAGTTTTCAAAACACGAATCTGAAAAACTTTGAGATGGATACATTTTCAAATCATACAAATATTCCAAACATCAACAATGGTCAAATTCAACCTATCATGCCAAATCTGAACATTATCCTAAGTCAGAACAATGCCCAAATCAATTTGTCCATGATCCCATCCAAAATCAAACACAAGTACACACTCCAAATCTGCATGAGCAAAAACCAAATCAACTATATCAAGGGAGCCAAGATCTAAATCAAGAAAAAATTTGGCTAGATCAAATTGCTACACTTACCAAAATAGTTGAATCATTATGCGAAGAGACATCATTCCTTGCTTTAGGGCTTCCCCCTTTACCTAGCATTGATCACTCCATCCAAATCAATCCACCTAACACCAATCAATCCATCACATCAAATACTTTGAGTATACCATCGACATCGCACCAACAAATGGTATTTAATAAAGCAACAATGTTGATCCCAAATCAAAATATGGTCTCCCAAGGGCCTATCACCTTGATCATTCCAACCATCCCCATCACTTTGATCATTCCAAACACCACTGTCACACCCATCATATCTCAACCCCTCACTACCATGATCGCTCCAAGCGTATCTCAACCACTAATCACTACATCCAACATGATTTTGAATCCACAACCACCCCCATCACCACCAACTTCCACCACATCAAGCCAATACAACGTGACATTACAAGCTACTTTTCAAAGGGGATTCCAACAATATCTAGCCACACAACAAGCAACAAAAGCTCAACAAGTGCAACAATCCTCTCAAGTTCCACAAGGCGCTCAAGCTATAACCCAACAAACACAAGCATAAACACAAAAAATGACAACTATTGAGAGCAAGGATCAAGATGAATCCATCATTGAGCACCTTGAAGCTATGTCTACTTCATCCAATGATCAAATCAAGATAGATCAAGAGTCACTTTTCAATCATGATAAAAATCCACCAACCAACAATGATCCAATTCAAGAAATGTCAACATCATTTGAACCTATGGTTGAGGACATCAGAAATCCCTCCACCACAATTGTTGAAAACAGTGATCAAAATTTCTCCATTGATGAGCACCTTGAAGATGTTTCTACCCCATTTGATCACCAACCCATGATACATCAAGAACCACTTTTTTAGTGATCTATTTCAAGGAGTGTTAGGATTATTTGATCCTATTGACATAATGCACGATCTATTGAACTATGATCATGTTGTAAATGTCTCTACATCGCCTTATGAGTTAGGGGACATATCTCAAGAATTTACCCCAAAGCATGATCAAAATCTTTCACCAAGGTCTAGCAATGGTCTTTTCCAAGACATGTTAACCCCCTTCGACCTCATGGTTATAGATACTAAAAGAACCCTGAACTTGACAATTGAGGATATTGAGCCATTCCCCATGCCTAATGACAACATCCAAGAACCCTTTGTAAGCAATCCATCCTTTGAAATTGGCCCATGTCAGGAACTTGATCCAAGGCATGTTGAAAGCAAATCTAAAATCATTCAAGATCAAGAATTTGTATCTTCAAGATACTACAACAATCTAATGGACACTCTCCTATCTATGCAAGATGATCATATCCACATATCACACACTCCTCCATTTACCCATGAGATGTTTTCTATGGATGGACACGTAGATGATCTTTAGCTAGAACAAGATTCTATTACACACAAAGAGTCGATTATCAACTCCTACAGTCAAGCTAATTTATCAACATTAGAATCAGATATATCCCAAATTTAGACTGAGGAAATTAGGTATACGGATGTCCAACATTATCCACTCAAGGAAACAAGTCAGATAGAATAGGATAATCTAGGGTTAGCAGAGCGGAAAATTGAAACAATGTCATCTACAGTAGTCATTTGTCAAAGCATGTTTACTGAACAAGACATCTTAGAACAGGCAGAATTAAAGCATGAAGGTACTACTACCATAATACTAGTGGCAACTTTGTCTAATGCAAGCATCAACATAGGGAGCACAAAGAATCCTTATCATGAAATTGATGCCAATAATACAACTAGCCATGTCATGAATCTTCATCCACCTAACATCCCATCCACGAATTGGGACCAATGTCAAAAGAAAGATTTGAATCAAAGTACAAAGAATGTTATCAAGGTAAAAGCAGTTGGAAAGCACAATGGACGAATCAAATACAAATGGATACCAAAACATACAAAGAAAGATCATCCCTATCAAACTCCATCAGTCAAAGATACTATGGGGAAAAATAAAAAAGGGAAAAGTATCCATCAAAGATGTCCACAAAAGAAAAAGCAGTCTTTTCAAGCGACGTACAAAGTATATCAAGTAGTTGGTCCTAATTCCACACACACTTTCGTATCCACCCATAATTGCTCATCTTCCCAAGTTTGGAGAGTCAAAGGTTCCAAACTATCAACCAATCCATCTATTATCCCTAAACACACTCCATGCATGCCTCCACACATGATATCTAATTCTCACATTGACCATGTATTCGCAATGACCCTTTATCATAAGGATTCAGAAGGCACTCTATTGCGATGTGCATACAAAGACAGAGTTAACCCTGGTATCAATGAAGCAGATCAAGAATCCCAAAAGTTGCATTCAAGTGCACGTATCTTAGCAAAGCAACTTCTTCAAGCAGGCTATCAATTGCACATTATGACAGGAGCATCTACATCAGCAACACCTTGCGATTTAGCATGAGCTTAAAATCTTTAAGAAAATACAAAAAAAAGAAAAATATGAAAATCCAAAAAATAAGAAAAAGGATTGAAAACAATAAAGATAAAAATCATCCTGTAGTGAAAACTACATGGGCAGCGCTTTGGGCAGGTACCATGATGAAAACCTGGCAAACAGGTGTCATGTGTAGAATTGAGCATCTACATGCACTATTTCAAGACAAAGCATCTCATCGCATTCGTAATAAATCGAGCATTCCATCCATCTTATCCATAATAAATCTATTCATCCATAAACCATTGATCCTATCCATTTTTATCCACTACGTCCATCATCCAAGTTATCTTGATCTTGATGAAAGTTTGGGGCACACTTTACACTTGCTTATGGTAAACATCTTGACATGGGTCATTTTCATAGATCCTATCCTGCGCAGCATTATCTGAGCCTTGAAGCATTATCCAAATGAGAATTCGTTATTTGAACACCTTATCTTATTGTAAGATATCCATAGCCATCCATCCACACACCTATCCAAGCATCCAACCATAACATTCCATACATTGCTAGACACTGGAGGCAGTTATGTACATCTTGCTTCAAGAATAAATCTTGGTCTATGTCCTCCAACTTATGTGGTGATTCAAACATTGGAAAATGTGAAACCAAATTAGTCAAAGCAGTTGTGATCTGAAATCCAAATCACTAGCCCATGGCATATTTTGACAAGAAGATGTTCCTTATCAGTCTTCATCTTTTATCGAACATCGATCCAAACAATCGCTATCAGTTGCATCTAAGTCAAGCACTTCAAACATCACATCAAATCATCCAAAACAACTTTTGTTCCAAACCAAGCTTCATCAATCATGATCAATTGAATCCAATCAAATCATCATCATCAATCCACCATAATCTTGGGATATTCTTCCCAATCATTGTGTTGCTTAACACTATCCTTGCATTGTTGTGCATCCTCAACAATGTTCTCATCATGAATCCTGATCAATCAATCCTTGCATTGTTCTGCATCCTCAACAATGTTATCGTTATCAATCCTGATCAGTCAATCCTTGCATTATTGTGTATCCTCAACAATATTATCATTATCATCAATCCATCAATTCGATCAGTCAACCTTAACTTGGTCTTCAACAAAATCCCAAAAAGAGAACTGATATCGTCACACATGTCCATATCCAAATCGTAAAAATCATGCGAAAATCCAAAAACACTCATAAAAAATAGAAAACATAAAAAACATTGGAATCTGAACTACGTCATCTATGAGCTTAAATGTAGGCAAGGCTAATCCCTGATTGGCCCCCGAGACATCAAAATCCAAAAAAATTAAATAAAAAACATCAAAATCCAAAAACATTCAAAAAACATCAAAATCCAAAAACATTAAAAAATAAATCAAAAATCAAAACATTTGAAAAATCCAAAATCCAAAAATAGCCTCAAAACATTTCAAAATGTCAAAAACATCCAAATATTTGAAAAAATCCATCCATCTCATCTTGCTTGCACTCGCAATAATCAATCATCCATAATAAACTGATCATCACATTCATCCTTTGGCAACACAAATAGAAACAATCACAATAGTTAGCAAAAGAAAACTTCAATCGCAAAATCAAAATTGAAACAACAAACCTTCAAAGCATAATCAAAATCTTGATCATTTTCAAACATGTCAATCAACCCCATATCAATAGCCTATCAATCAACTTATCAAACCATCATCATCCTATACAATGCATGTCCTAGGATATATCATTCTAACAATGGGCATCATTTTGGATATTACTTGGATTCTTATCCTATCAAAATAAATCCCTTTGGCTAGAGGTATGAAGAACATTGACTTGTTTGCATATTTGATCTTTCTTTTGATTTATCTTATTGCACTCATTCTAAGGACCTCTCCATGATTATCCGATTGAAGGATTTAGAGAGATAGAAATGGGGCAATGATCATTATCTTTTGTTTGTTGTGCTTGTTGGATGTTCTTGTAAAATAACTTGGCAAATACTTGCTTTGTTAGGTACATCCTAGCAAGGTTTCTGTATGTGAAGTGTGAACAACAATACTCCTATCTATTTGTCGAGTCAAATTCCATCGCACTAGGTACAATGCCATCCTGGTTCTTTATACCTTGATGCATCGTATCTACGTGTGTAATCAAACATAAGGTATGTAGCCCTTTTAAAATCCCAATCTTTGATAAACAAATCACCATCATCATCATCATCTCTAATAAAGTCTCATCAGATCATGGACTTATGGGATCCTCTTATCATCATCTCATTTTTGCACTAATATCATCATCACCAATACATCCATCATACATACATCTTGCATCCACAAACCGTCAGCATACCACATATCATTCATATCATACATAATAGGAAACATTGATCATTTCACATGGATTGCATTTGCATCATCATCATAATATAGATCTGTTAGTCTAAGCATCTCATAAATCATCCATTGCATAATCACAACATATCACATCATCAATCTCATCCATCTCACATCATATAATCATTTAAGTTGTTTAGGATAATATAGATTTGTAATTCTAAGCATCTTAAAACCATCTCATTTGCATCATCATCCATAACCACCCATTTGGAACCTCTTTATCTCCAGATCAACCCTCAAATAGAATCTTTTCACTCGATCTCTCGAGGGGGCAATGTACCAGTGTACTTTCCGCTGGGGCATCTGAAAAATCATAAATTTTTTGATTTTGATCGCGAAAAGTTTATTCTTTGAACCAACACAACAATTACATTACTCCAAAGAGGGACAAAATGTGGACATGCAAAATAGCATTATGCATTCATCAAGTAAATCAGGCTTCACGTGCACCCACTCATTCAGTTAATCAGGTTCACCTTCATCCATTCATCAGGTAATCTCATTAATTTCCTAAGGTCATTTATTTTAAAATCAAATAAACAGTATCATCAACCTTTTAATAAATCAAACATCCATTTAATTAAATCAGATCCCAAATCATACTTCATCCTTTTCTGAATTAAATAAATCAAGTATTTAAGTCCTAAAAGGTCAAATCAGCCTAATCATCATTAATTTAATCTAATCCTAATTAAATGCTAATCTTCCCACTTGCATCCTCTAGATATCTCCATTTGCACAAATAAACCAATTTATTGATTTATTAAAACTCTCACTTTCACTCAACATGACCCTCAAATTTAAAAATCATGACAAGTTGATTTGTCCATCCAACATTGCATTTATTGCTCTTTTTCTTGTCCCCCTCTCTAAATTTATTGCCAAATTTGAATTCAAATTCTCCCTCTCATGGGCACATTTCCCTAATCTTGCACATGCATCAACCACTCATCACTTGACAAGTGTCTTCCTCTCATTTGTCCAATCTTAGTCCCACATTGGTCCCTCTTCAACACTTAGCATTTGAAAATCCTTAAATAGAAGCTTCAACTTTGAGCAAATCCTCCACAATTTCATCTACAACTTTTATGCAAGGTTACTCTCTTGGTTTGGGAACTAATCTTGTTAACAACTACACAAATCATCTCCACTACTCCACAATCTTTATGCAAATTCATTCTCTTCACATGGAGAACTGATTTTTCCCATTGCATCCTCATCACCAAACTTATCAAGGATTGGGAAAGGGCTTCTTTCCACATCAAAGAAGTAGCAATCCACTATGGGATAGATATGTATATTGTTTCTTTCATGCTTTCAATTTAGTTTGATTTGCTATCATGTTTAGCAAACATTTTGCATTATTTCATAGGAGTATTTAGCAAATTTGTATGTACTTACCTTCTTTATGGAGTTTAGGATGTTTTTAGATTTGAGAGGTGCTCACACAAAAAAAGTAGAAAATCCAATTTTTGGTCAACTAGAAATCTCTAGATAACCCTAGGGATACCTCCCCTAAAACTTATTACAACACATTTATTTTGTTTCCTATCCCTTAAAATGATATGTAGGGTATTTTTTCCCTCATGGCTACCTCTCTAGCCAATTATCTAGCTCTTGTTTCTATTTAGGAAGGTCTTCCTTATATTATATCTCCTCCTATATTTATCTTTTTATTAATCTATTTATCATTAATTGGAGACTATTCTTCTTCAATATACCTTCCATAGGAATGCAAAATGCGGAATGAATTGAATCAACTCCATAGAATATCAAATTTAGGGAGTCTTCAATAACTCTAGGGTATTAGTAAAAACCTAACCATTTTGTAGATTGGTTTCATCAACACCATTCAATGGGTCCCCCATACTTTTTCCAAGACTGTCCTTAGTTGATGTCTAAGTTTCTTCCTATGCTTCCATGGAAAAATTTTCCACTTCCTCTTCTATAAAGACCTAATTTTTCCATGTGATTCTTTTTGAGGTTTAACTTTTCTCTATCTCTTTCTCCTATAAAAATTGGATCCCTATAATTTTCTTTCCTAAATTGATCCATTTTTGGAGAATTACTCCCTCCTTGATTCCTATGACCAACACCTTGAACATTCTTGAGTAAATTCTAACTCAATATTTTTATTGATGTCATTACCCTACATTAACTTCATAAATTGGATCTAATGTCTTTTACTCCAAAATATTCCTTGTGATTGGCCATGAGCAAATATTGAATTGATAATTTTGGTGTAGACTAGTGTTTAACTACATCCTTTTTTCTTACTATCACTTTTTTACATGTATCTATTATATGGGCCCATATTGATTGAAAATATAAAAATAAACCCTATAATTTTCATAAACTATTGGTTGAACCCAATTTCCAAATCTAGATCTGAAATTTATTTGAGTAGGGAGGATTGTATTTGGAGCATTAACATAAATTCTTCAAAAAACTAGTCTATATTTTAGTTGAGTTACTTTATCCATAACAATTAAATAACCAAACAAATTAGTTATGCCTTGGAAAATATTATTATAAAAATTTCAAAAGGAAGCCCTAGTAGACAAACCCAAGTAGGGGCCACCACTCCATGATCTATAGAGGGACCAAACCAAGGTTTCAATTTACATAAATAAATGGTGTTACAAAATCTTATATCTAGTTTGAAAGGACCCCTAATTAAATTATTAATAAGATCTAACTCTTAAATAAACCAAAATTAAAAAAAAAAAAAACAATTTCATTAGAATAAATAGAAAGACTATCTTTTAAATTCCAAAATCATTTAGCCCATTTATTAACTTGATCAATGATATTTATAAAGTATAGAAACATACCCACAAGTTTGTTTTCAATTCAAACTATCACTTTATCTCTCAAATAATTAAGCACCAAAACATCAAGACATTCTTCTAAGATCTAGATAACAAAGGTATAGAGATATTGTCAGGGATTGGAGATTTCACACCTATACATTTTTCAACGAAGGAAGATAGGACCTCTTCCTCTAAATATGAATATTTGTCTCCTCCCGAAGAACAAACATCAATACCATTTGATGACAAGTTGATTCAAATATTGGGGAAAAAACAATGCATCTTTTCCATAAAAAATACTACCAATTTCTCTTGTATTGACAACATATTAATCTTCATAATTACCTTTTTGGGTGGGAGAACCACGTCCCCCACCTCTAAGAAATTCCATTGAATTCCTTCCCCCAAAATTGTTACTAAGTCCATAGGAGGCGATTAAGCCATGTCACAAACCCAAGCACTACACTACACAACATAAGGAGACCAAGGGTGCACACCTTGCGACAATGCCCCCTACCACAAGTGATAGGTTGTAACCTGTGAGCCATTTTACAAACCTAACTGTTGTGATACTTAGCACAAGGAGACAAAGGGCCCACACCTTGCAACAAAAAAATCTTCAATTTTTTTAAAATTGTAGAGCACTTTTTAAGATGCTTCCACAATCAAGTGAAATATATTTTTTCTTAGATATAATTATATTTTAATGGTTTTAGTATACTTACATGAGAATAATTTAGAAATTTACATTACTAAATCTCGTAAGTCTTAGAAAATATAGGTTTACTTTATATGGGTAAAAAATAGGGTTTTTGAAATAGCCCTTGTCCTTTAATAGAAACAATAAAGATAGGTCAACTAATCCTATCCTTAAAAAAAAGATAAGAAACAAGCAAAAGATAGTCCAAAAACTACTAAATTCTAGTAAACAAACAACAATTCAACCAAATGAGTAGAGCACAACAAAAAAAAATGTGTACAATCCATAGACCAAAAAAGATCAATGAACTCATGGTAGTTTTAATCCAAACCATTACAAGGAGAATTGAATAACCCCTTCTAACATATTCTTATAGTAATTTTTCTTCTTGGTTGGTAACCCTTAGTTTCAATCTATAGAAACTGATTAGGAATATTCTTTCTTGACAAAACCTCATTTTTTGAATCTCTCCTTCTAAAGAATAAATATTTAGATGATTGGAATGAGTCTCATTCTTATATAGGACTCCATGTTCCTTATGATAAGGCATAATGTGAAAGCTATGCATCTCACCAAAAAGGTAATAAGAACTTTTCCATGGCTCTATGTTGACTAAAATTTGATCCCTAATGATAGCCTTTAAACCCTATAGAAAAAAATCACTCACATTAATGATATCAAAGGGTGGATTATCTTCATGCAAAGGATTCAAAAATAAATCTACATATTTTTTGTTCTTGGACTTTTTCCATCTTCTATTGGCCAAGCACCCAAAGAATAAGTGGCCAACCATCTAATAGTTTTGACCCATAATGATAAAATTGTCATAAACAATATGTTTCACCCATTTTACCACTTTTGAGGATGAGGTGATATATACAATAATCCTTTTACCCAGATTAGCCAAAACACAAATTTTAGGAAACAAAAGATGATTTATTGAGTTGGTCACTAGATTAAAGCTAATGAGATAACCTACAACAAAAGCCATACCTTTTAAGACAACCTCTCAATATTAAAAATAAAATTTCATATGATTCACAATAAAAATAAATATATTGAAGTAATCGTTCTCATAATGAAAGCTCAAAGACCACTTCATGAATAAAAAAGTTAACTTTCCCATAAATAATGGGCCATACATGAGATTTTTAACATAATCCACATTGTTTGAGAAGTAGATATTTCTATATTTCTAAAAAATGATGACCTCACTATAAAGGCAAGATTCAAAGCCTAAATAAAAAATTAAAACAAAATCAATATCATGAAAAGTATCTAGATGATATGAATTGAGACAAGGAAAAAACAACTATTTAAGATTAAGTAATAAGGTGTGAATAGTTTCTAAATGGAAAATAGTTAGGAAAAGTATATTTTTCATGTCTACCCTCTCTTAAGTACAACTTATAGAGAATGATAGAATATGTGAATATGAAAATAAGGGTATCAACAATAAATCCACTTTTGGCACCCATGCACACATAAATCAAATAGAAAATCAAGAAAAGGAGAAAACCATGAAAAAGTGAAACAAGAAAGGAGGAATTAAATTAAACTCCCAAGGATTATTCCCATCACAAATATACTATATATCCCTCCAATAGGAGATAAACAATGTGAAGACTAAGAATTATCTAAAAGTATACCAAAAGAGTGGGACCATAAAGAAAATTACTAAAACATGATGAAGCTACAAATGACTACTAAAAAGGACTAGTATAGTGCTAAAACTAAAGAATATTTTTTGAAATGAAGATGAATATCATGATAAGAAACCAAAAATATGAATTTGTGACACTGATAATACTACTTGAATAATGATCAAATAGATAACCAAGGAAACAATCTAACCAAGATACACATATCACACCAATTTGCATGAGTGGTCACAACAACATTATTCAACAAATACAAATTATATAGCAAGTCAAAATATATAAGTTCCAAAAGTCATAAAAATACTGATGAATTAAGGATGGAAGGTAATCTCCATGAAAATAATGCAAGAGTGTTGATTTGGAATGTGTTCCATCTCACAAAATGCATGGTTAACTAGTTGTTACATCCACCTAGTGCATAGGAACATAAAAAATAGATACGTAGCTCACCCAAAATTGAAACCAAGGAAGCATTAGCACCTAAATTATGATACCCTATAATGTTGATAACCGAGAGGCATGACATGTCCATTGAAACTATGTATCACAATATACTGTAAACAGGTAAGCAACATCAAATGATCCCATAGATAGTAATGGCATCTAAAAATGAGTACCTTTATCACCCTAAAGTTGTGAATTTCTCCCATTCATTCTAAGACACCAAAGATATATATTATATTTAGAAAATATGTATCATTCCTTCTCTCAATCATAGGAAAGAGGTTCAAAATGTTGTTAAATAATGCTCCTTGATGAGGAATGAACAAAAGTATTTGGACTATATAGTTTTTTATCCTTTTAAAAACATGTGGGGTTCTTTATTTAAGGACAAGAGAAAATTAGATGTTGTGACTTTGTGACCCTTAGTTTAACCTAGATCTTCTTTCAATAAAAGTATGCTAACCCTTATGAGTCAAGATTTTAATCCTATTTAGTGTTTTTTGAAAGATTTCAATTCAGACATCCACAATTATTATTTTAGTTTTTTAACTTTGCTATAATATTATTTATTTTGGGTACTTTCTAGATTCTAGGCCTATTTGGTAATTGTTTATTTTCTCATGTTATTTCCTTTTCTTGATGTTCAAGGTTTTAATATCCTTTCAAAACCATCTTCCAATTCATAGATTTTGTAAAAAGTGTTTATATAATGAAAACTAACATGGTTATTAGGCACCAAATAGATTCTTCCTTTTGACCCACTTAGAATCAATTTAATTGTAAAATAAATACCTAAAAACTTGAGTTAACTACAAAAACAAACAATTCCTAAATACACCAAAAAGAATAAAAATAAAAATCCAAATCTATAAATAGAAAAAATGATAAAAATTGCTAAGAACTTCCTTTCATATTTGAAATTCATTTGGAAAAATAAAAATTAAATTCATGTACCATGAACTCTTAATTTGAAGTAATAAAAAAATTGTTAAAACTTCTCCCTAAAATCGTTAAAACCTTCTCCCTCGTATCATTACCAATACAAATTTATTTAAGAAAACAGACACATTTAGTATTATAATAATATTTAGTAAATAATTATAAACATATGTAATATATATTTATAGTTGTATGTTAAATATTATTAATTGATTATATAATATATATTCTATAGCTATGTAATGAATATTTAGTAATTAATTATATAATATATATGTTTATAGTTATACATTGAATATCATCAACTAATTATATAATATATGTGTAAAGTTATTTAATGAATGTTATTAATTATATATATAATATATATTGATAGTTATATATGAAATGTTATTTATTTATTATATAAAGTGAAAAATATTCAATACAAATAGATTTAATTGAATTTTAAATATTTTAATAAGAGAGAATTTGAATAATAGTAACAATATTACAATTGTTTGAATATACATAATCTACACATATGTTTATGTACATTAAGAGCGATTCAATGGTAAGGTAAGAGACTAAAATGACTACAAATTAACTACCACAATTATGTGACTATGAAACATCCAGGCAACAAAACAATCAACAATAGAAGACAAGATATAATGTCAACTTCAACATAATCAAATATAACCAATTTCTTATTGACAACCTACCAAATACCCCTTCCTTGGAAATATATTATAATGGTATGATTGCGCCTACCAAATTAAAAAGGATGAATTTAATTCAAAATTTAATACAAAACACAAACAAATAAAATATATTTCTAATCATTTCCTTACGCTGTTTAAAAACTGTAAGTTTAGTGTTTTGATTTTGTCATTTTCTCGGTTAATGCTGCTGCCTCTCTTACGCTGAAACCCTTTGATTGTCTGGTAATGATTGCAGGATATGCGCAAAATTTACATGTATGCAAAATCTTAAACTAAAGACAAGGCACGTAAACTGTTTGACAAAATGCCTCAAAGAGATGCCACCTCCTGGAATGCTATGGTTGCAGGATACTCTCAAAAGCTCTTGAAAATGCTCATGACTATTATATACATATAATTCATTAAAAAAGTTGGAATGTTCATGTTATGTCTCTACATTTGAAACATTATTTAACAATAATGAATATAGAATATGTTAAAGAACAGAAAAATGATGCAACGGATATATTGCATAGACATTCTTAAATTTATAAACAAAAATATTGTATCAGTATATGCAAATGCTGTCTTTATTTCATAATTATTAATATCATCTTTATTACATCAAGATTATATGCATGACTGCACATATCAGATTGCCTAGCATGTATGTAGAAAATTACTTAAGCTGCAATGCTCTCCATTTCATTCCATATTTTAACATGGCTTGTGCACAACACCACCACACAGGCCTGGATTGCCTGTAAAACTTTAGCCCATAACATAACATGCAACAAGCAAAAGTCAAAACCGAGTCATATGGATTATATCATACCTTAAAAGAATCCACTAAATGAAATAAAATATAAATAAATAAATTACCTTTTATATCCGAATCTTGAGAATGATCCTCCTGTTGGAACAGGGCCACTGAGTTGGTTGTTTAGAAGATATCTGACAATTTCATCCCAAAAAAAAAACAGTTAATGATGGGTTTCTATTTTTCAACAAATGCACTTAGGGAAGAATTAAATATAATTTTAAAAACCTGTTAGATTATTTTTGTCAGACCTATGAAATGACATACGGCAAATTTACTCTCAGCAATTCACCCATGGAAGATTCACCGTAGGAAAATTTACTGCCATGACAAATTCACTGCCAAGTAAATTTCACCATGGTAGAAAATTAACCGCTTTGGCCGCGGTGAATTTGTCATAGCGGTGAATTTTCCCATGGTGAATTGCTGGCAGTGAATTTCTGTCCTTTAATTGATGGCAGTGAATTTTCCCTCTAAGAACCATTTACATATACATTCCCTCTAAAGATCATAACAAACAGAGAGAAGAATGAGATCACCAAAAATACTAAAATCAAAGGGTCTTTAAACCCAGATCTAAATCAGACAATTATGATAGTTAAGGTTAAAAAGATCAAAACATTCTAAAATAGATTTAAGATTTAACAATGAAAGCCCAGGAGAATGGTGACTTACAGGAAGCGGAGGTTGGATAGTTGGCCAAGTGAGGTGGGTATTTTTCCACTGAACTTGTTGTCAGAAACATCCAGGGCACGCAGATTTTTTAATTTCCCCAAACTTTGTGGCAAGCTTCCACTCAATGAGTTGCGGTATAAATTCCTGAAATAATAATACACATAAATAAAGGCTTAAAGAAAATTCACCTTGAGCTAAAACATATTCATTCTTAAAATGTGTATGCTAATAAACTTACAGGTACTGTAAGTTGGGAAGATCGCCGATCCGTGGTGAGAGAGTACCTGAAAGGCTTCTAAATTGCAAATCCCTGTAAAGTACATAGAGCAAGCCAATGTTATGTGTGTTGTATTAACTTAAATTATATAGAAACTTTTATATGAATATTAGAAAGATATATAGACTTACACCCTGGTTACATGGTTGTTGTCATCACAGGTGATACAAAGCCATGTACAGGGATCGACCAGGGATTCATCCCAGCTAGCCAAAAAAATTTGTGGGTCATGCAGCATATTCTTCACATCTATCAGTGCATCTCCTTCTGCATTGGCGTTGCATTGAGTGGAAAGGAGGTTGCATGCAACAAATCCTCCTAACAGAAAATACATGAAGATCAACGTGGATGTTGATGTAGTAGCCATGGCGAAATATTTGTATTCTTTTCTTCTTCCTCGCTTCTAAATCACAGCGGATTTGCTTTTGTTTGTGATGCTCCTCTGACCATGTGAATTTATACAAGATAATTTGAATCCTGGTAACAAACATTAAATGCTTTCACAATCCTAATATCACAAAAAGGGTTTTTTTGGAAAACCGACTATTTGAGATAAACATTTGAAGAAATAAGTAATAAATGAAAACCCCTTCATTTTTTTTGTTTAAAATTAATTAGATTTTTAAAATAAATTGATTTAATATAAATATTTTTTTATAAACAACAAAAATTTAATACTTATATGCAACTTTTTAAATTTATATATATCAAATCTTTAAAATAGATAAGCTTAATTCTAAATAAAATTGAATATATTATAAAACATTAAATATTTAAAATAAAAAATTTAATAAAAATACAAATCACAGTGGATATTCTTTTGTTTGTAATGCCCTTTTGACCATGTGAATTTATTCAAGATAATTTGAATCTCCAAAAGATGGTAACAAACATTAAATGCTTTCACAATCCCAATATCACAAAAACGGTTTTTGAAAACCCACTATTCAAGATGAACATTTGGAGAAATAAGTAATAAATGAAAACCCATTCATTTTTAATGTTGTCAGCTAAATTATTAATTTTTAATTTTTTTTGTTTAAAATTAACTAGATTTTTAAAATAAATTGCTTTAATATAAATGTTTTTTTATAAACGATAAAAATTTAATACTTATATGCAATTTTTTAAATTTATATATTTCAAATCTTTAAAATAGATAAGCTTAATTCTAAATAAAATTGAATATATTATAAAACATTAAATATTTATACTAAAATTTTTAATAAAAATATAAATCACAGTGGATATGCTTTTGTTTGTAATGCCCCTCTCATCATGTGAATTTATACAAGATAAGTTGAATCCCCAAAAGATGGTAACAAACATTAAATGCTTTCACAATTCCAATATAACAAAAATGGAAGATGGTAACAAACATTAAATGCTTTCACAATCCCAACATCACAAAAACAGTTTTTGAAAACCAACTATCCGAAATAAACATTGAAGAAATAAGTAATAAATGAAAACCCCTTCATTTTTAATGTTGTTAGCTAAATTTTTAATTTTTTAATTTTTTGATTTAAAATTAATTAGATTTTTAAAATAAACTGATTTAATATAAATATTTTTTTTATAAACGACAAAAAAAAATAATACTTATATGTAATTTTTTAAATTTATATATTTCAAATCTCTAAAATAAATAAACTTAAATCTAAATAAAATTGAATATATTATAAAACATTAAATATTTATACTAAAAAATTTAATAAAAATATAATAATAAATATTAATTGTTTAAATTTTAAAAATAACTAAATACTTCTCACCTAAGTAAATGTGCCTACTTTGATCCCTACCTTGATCAGCGCAATGCTAACCCACTAGAATATAAGCAAAAGTAAAAATGAGTCAATGGTAAAGATCACACAGAAGGAAGCTTTTATGTTTCCACAAATTTGTTTTAAAGAACACAATTTCACTTTGAAATATATTAAATTATTTTTTTTTATGGTGTATAGTTTTTAATTTGTATATGTATTTATAAAATAAATGTTTTTAAATTAGTAAATCCTGATTTACCAATCTTTAAGATAGCAACTCTCAGAAAATTCAAGAAGTTTTTTCAGTAATTGTTTGACACATTTCTAGAGCCAGAATAGATGGATGTTTTCCAAGATCTTGCATATTTTGACTAAATCTGTTCAAATGGATGTCTAATTGTTTGACACATTTCTAGAGCCAAAACAGATGGATTGTTTCCAAGATCTTGCATATCTTGACTAAATCTGTTCAAATTGATGTCTTTAATTGTAAAATAAATACCTAAAAACTTGTGTTAGCTATAGAAAACAACCAATTCCTAAATATATGAAAAAAAAAAAATTAAAAATCCAAATCTATAACCACTTCATGTCCTTATTGTCTTTTTCCTCATTTCAGAAATGATTAGGTCTATTAATTTGTCAAACATATTAACCAGATAGATTTCGGCTAGATATGATGATTCCTTATGTTAATCCTCAAGGGTTAATTTATTTGTAAATGTTGTAAACCGTATTCAGTTTAAATAGTTATCTAATAGATAAACTGTCCTATGCCTACAAAATAAAATATGTAAACATTTCTTGAAAGGGAATTTCAATATGCAATGAAATTTGTTTTCTTCTTCTGCCTCTCCTGGGCCTATCAGAGCCAGTTGCTTAGACTGGATGATGTGAGGAGAGGCTATTGTAATCATTCATTGAAAGCAGACATTGTTGGACGCGTTTTTTTGGAGTGTATTCTGTAGATTTTGAAGTAAAAGTGCAACATCTTGCTCAAAGGAAATATTAATTTGTGCATGTTGCAATTTGGTTTCTATTATAATACTAGTTTGAGTTTGAAGCCAGAAATTGTGTGGGTTGTGTGTGACATTCAGATTATGTTGACTGTGCATGAACTAAAGAATTTCTTGGGAAAATGTTGTAGGCAATTTTGATATACCATAAAATAGCGCACAAATTTAAAATTTTTGGTGCAGTGTTGATATTAATTTCTTGGGAAAATGTTGTAGGCAATTTTGATATACCATAAAATAGAGCGCAAATTTTAAATTTTTGGTGCAGTGTTGATATTGGCTATAATACTTTCGAGAAAGGCATTTTATTGCTGGTCCATCCTATAAGAGAATAGAGGAATTATTAGAGGGGGTCTTCCTAACCATTCAACAAAGTATTTCTCTGCTTATGAATCATGAATAAATTTATTTCTTTCATGTCAGTTCGAACATTTAATTTGAAAAATAGTATTCAAAGATTATGATATTGGCTGTCCTACTATTAAAGGTCAGTAATTGTTTCAATGGAGATTGATTCTACGGAGCCCTATATATTGGAGATTTATTCCTTGGAATCCTATCTATAATCATGTCTATCTTATATACTGATGGTATTATGTCCAAATGAGGCAGAATTATTATTTGAGTGTTGGAGGCAATTTCAATCTATTTTTATAGATAGGCTATACAATCAAACATCCAATGTTGAAGCACAAAAGAAAATGTTGGAAGGAAACTTCTAATTTCTCCCACTGTTGTTTCCATGATTGGTGATTTCTGGCAGTTTTCCTGTTTTTTCTTAAAATCAGCCCAATCAATCTGCTGTGTTGATTACTGCATAATTTGCTGTTTAATTTGAAGTTGCTATTGTCTGTCATTGTTGAAAGATTGTGTGCATCTATTTAAGCAGCTGCTGTAGCCATTTTGACATAAACCAACTTAATGAATAAAAGTTTGTTTTTTCTGCTATAGCAATTTGTTTCTGTTTTATATTTTGTTTTTGCTCTTTTTATCAGATTGGTATCAGAGCTAGATTATCAAAGATGAAGATTTCAGAAGGTTGAAAGTTGCTAACGAAGATAAGACAAATATGTGATCATTGTTGAAGCTGTTGAAAGTGGTGAAGCTGCTAAGTATTGATGTCATTTATATCTTCTTGTATTTTCATGAAGTTCTTTTATGGATTTGATATAGAGGAATGAATTAAAAGTGTTTCGTTTCAAAATAAGAAAAGACCAGATCAGGAAGGGGACATAACATCATGGCATATAGTACTAATTTAACTCAGCCCCAAATTCCAATATTTATAGGTAAAAATTATGATACATAGGCAATAAAAATGAGGACATTGTTTTGTTCACAAGATTTGTGGGAGTTTGTTCAAAATGGGTTTATAGAATCTCAAGATTTGTCTACTTTGTCACAAACACAAAAAGATGATCTAAAGGAAAAGAAAAAGAAAGATTCTAAAGCTTTTTTTCTTATTCAACAAGCAATGGATGAAACTTTGTTTTCTAGAATTTCTAATGCAACTAGTTCTAAGCAAGCTTGGGAAATCTTAAAAAATTCATACCAAGGGAAAACTAAAGTAAAAGTTGTTGTAGACACATGAAATTAGCATTATGCACTTAGTTCATATTCATCCGCTCATTCGTAAATCAAATTCACATTAATCCACTCATTAGGTAAATCAAGTTCATTTTATCTCTAAGGATTATCCACTTAAATTGAATAAATTAACTTTATTTAATTTAGGGCTATCATTCCCTTTTAATTAAATAAACCAAACTTTATTTAATTAAATCCCAAATCACCTTTCATCCCTTTTTGATTTAAATAAATTAAAGTATTCAAGTCAAAAAGGTCAAAGCATCTAATCATCATTAAGTTAATCTAATCCTAATTTACCTAACCTAACCACCCATCACATCCTCTAACTTTTCCCACTTGCACCAATAAATCAATTTATTGATTTATTAAAATTAGTGTTTTCCATCAACATGGCATCTTTGAGGAATATTCCCTAGAATTTGAATTAAAAAAACAAGTGGACATGTACACCCAACAAAGAATTTATGAGGCCTTACATATCTCTCACATGTCCCTTGCACAAGTCAAACTCAACATTAACTATCAAGTTCAAATTTGAAATCTCCCTCTCTTTGGCACATTGACCAAAATGTGCTCATCCTCAAGCCTATCATAAGTTGACAAGTGGCCTCATCTCATTTGTCCAATCTTTGTCCCACATTAATCCATTTGGCCATTCTCTCATCAAAATAATCTATAAATGAAAGGCTCCATTCTTGATCAAATCCTCCACAACTACACAACTCCACAATCATTCATGCAAAGTTACTCTCTTCAATTGAGAGCTAATTTTTCCCATTCATCATCTTGATCGTCAACATATTATTTTCATATAATGGAGCTTAAGCAAGGGTTGGGAAAGGGCTATTTTCTACCATAGCACCAATCCACTATGGGATATGGTTTGATTCATGTTATTATGTTTTTTATTTAGTTTCTTGGACTCCTTTCATTTCATGATTAAAATGTTTCATTATTTCATAGGGATGCTTTTATTTTTCTTTGTCTTAAATAACAATGCTAATGTTTGTTTTTGAGAAATGCAGGATTTAGCATTCACATTATGGCACTAGGAGGGAAAACCCACATTTTGGTTTTGATATTGTGCAAATCTGTTTAGTCATTCTTGCCACATTCTGGTTTTGATATTGTCGAAATCTTTTTTTTTTTTCATGCATCAGCTCATGCATTTAAACAGTTAAATTTAGAATACTTAAGCTGAACATTATCCTCTTCTTGAAGTCTAGATTCTTTTAAAGAAAGAAAAAAATAAAAAATATCAAGTGCACATTGCACTCAATTCAGCTTTGTTGCTATCCATTGTTTTAGCCACGCCTATGATGTAATGGTACATCTTACTGTTTAAATCCAAAAAATTACACCCTATAGAGAAGTCATACTTCATTTAGTCATTGTTTCATCAATCACATTGCAGGATAATTTTAGAAAGATGTGCTTTGTATCTTGTTTTGTATGTAGACTTTCATGGTTTCCAAAAGCCTCTTCAAGCTATAAGCTCACCAAATGGGAGAAGTGAAATGGATAGTATGCATTCCATAAAAGATCTTCCTGTGTTTGTGCCTATCAAGTTCAACTGGTTATGATCTTCTTTACCTCAGTGCCTAAGTTTGTATGTGCCTTTAATTTATGTGAATATGGTAATAGTTAGATAATTATCTGCTATCTGCTACGAGCATTGAATATCTTCATCCCATCATTATTTTGGGACGTAGCCTATAGGCTTAGACTCTACCCCATGTGTAGAGCTCAGGTCACATCACCAAAATTTGTAATGTGATCAGATGCAGAGAAACACTGTTATGCACGCCACTGCTTAAATCCTTTTCGGTGACCTCTGTTATGTCAACATTGTGTGGAAGGGGGTGCTGCCCAAAAACATAAACAAATGCTTATGTTTTCTCATTTAGGCACTTAGTGAACTTATTGAAGTTATCAAATCTCTTGTCAGAACAAATCTTCATCAAATAGTTTCAACAAATGGAAAAATTGCCTGATGGTTTCAATTGCAAATGAATCTCTCAGTTAATTTGCTTCTACGACTCCCCTTTGGTCCCAAAACCACTATACACTAGTGAATCGATTGTCCATCTAATTCTTAGAAGTTCTAAAGGGAGGCATGTATTTTACAGATTACTCATCCCCTCATCAATATCATAGCTATTCTCATCAATGTTGTTGTTTTCCTCTCACTAAGATTAATGTTTTGGAATTGAATGGTTTACCTGAGCACATGATTGACTTGGCAATAGAATTTGATTTTACTCACTATTCTCTTGATGTGACCTATTAATAGAATTTACATGAGAATTTATTATACTATTTTTTTAATAAATTCATCCATGTAAACCATACAATCAATGCATTGCATAATATAAAAGTTGAGGCATCCTATCAGACAACACTGGTTCAAAGAGCTACATTTTTTTTTTTTTTTGTCTTGCACATGGGTCGATGCTGGAAAAGGCTGATTCTTCAAATGACTGTCTACTTTTCAGTTACATTTAATAGCATTTATGATTATCACTGTGTAAACGCCTGTTGTCAGAGAGGAATAGAGAAACTGGTAATTTCAAGATGAAGCCAAGGTATGTCTAAAAGGTTGGAGTCTACAGCTGGTGTCTTTTAAAATTCATTATATTCTGTCACTTCATTGTTTCTCCAATCAGTATGTATCAATTCTCAGATGATAATCTTGAAGGCACTTTTAGAAGTAGATAGAAAGTTGTTTGATAGTTATTGATTTCTAATTTTGGGGGTAATTCTAATGATGATATTGTTCGACTTGCATTTATTGTGATAACAGTTCAAAAGACCTTTAGGCACATCTATACACCTACTAATATCACTTGCTGTCGATGGTTGGAAGACCCCAATATGGATGCCATTCTTTTTAACATTTAATTCTAACCTTTAAGCGTTGTAGCTGCTATTACTTTTATGATGGAAATCTTTGAGGCAGAGAAAATGTATTAGATTCATTGACGGTGGATTTTGTAAAATAGCAGTGCTCATCCATTAGAATCATTAATCGTTTGACATTGCATATTTATTGTGCAATGCAGTATGACTTGCTATTTGGGCAACTTTAATAGGCTAAAAAGAATAATCTGACAAAAAATTTGACTAAGCTGCTAACTGTCTTATCATAATTGTGCTTTTGATGCAATTTAGACTTGCTTTCATTTTTTATTACCATATCCATTGCTGTTGACCATGTGATTACATTTAAAACTCCTTCCACACATGCCCAACCAAGCATGATATCTCTACCAAAGTGGTCCTAGATGTATCACCTTTCGCACATATCTCATTGTCAATTTTCCCCAAATTAAAATCTCTAAAAAGTATTATTGTGTAGGTCATTAAAGCATCGAAAGAGTCAACACACATATAGGATTTTATTATCATAGGAAGATTTGAATAAATCAATTTAATGCAATAAATGTCCTAAAATTTGCATTTACTTGCTTGTTTTGCAATTTGGCTATCATCTTTTACATTTGGAAGAAGAAAAATCATTTTCTTTTTGAAAATTTTAAATTCCATGGTCAATTTTGTTGCCAACTTAAAGATATTGAATGAATAGGGTTTTCAAATTAATTGTTCTCTTATGAAGGATAACGAAGATACAAGGAAAACAAGGAAAGCAAGGAAAGCATAAAAGGTGAAAACAAAGGAAAACAAAGAGAAGTAAAAGGTGAAGGTTAAAATCAAGCATTGGAGTTGGACAAAAATGAAAGCAAAATTGGAGTTAAAGATTCAAGCATCAAACTTGAAACCCAAAATCATTTTTAAATTCTTTGAGCTTCCGTCACATGCCTTAATTTTCTGTTTCATGGTAACTCATCTTTAGTTTTGGGCTTTAAAATGAATGTTTCAAAATGCTTGGAGAGTTTGTCATATGCTTTAATTTTTTATTTTAGGCTAACTCACATTTCGTTTGGTATTTTAAAATGAATTCATCATTACTTTGAGGCTTAAAATGAACATGTGTTTTTCATGTTTTGTAATCCCTTATTCAAAGTAATCTCATCTAAAAAGGCATATGCACTTCTCTCATGCTTCATGGTGATCTTGAGAACCAAAAGTCTTTTTTATGACATTAAGTGGCATAAAATATTGTCTCCACACTCTGATTTGGATTTAAAATTGAAAAATATCTTGTGCAAGTGTGAGTGGGGGCATTATTGCATATATTATCTCTCTTTGTTTCCATCAAAGATTGATCAAGTTACAAATTTTGTCTTTACTCACTTTTGTTTATCTTGGAGGGCCTCCCTTGGGGAAAAAGTACTCACCCAAGGGAATGACTCAACCGGTAACACTCTAAAGCCAAGAGTATTTCCAACCGGGATATAAATGTGGGTATTGGAGTAAAACACCAGTATCACGTGGTTGGCTTTGACAAGATGGATCTGAAAGGAGACTCTCGCCATATGGGTCAATCTCCACGAACAGAAACTCCAAATGAAAACCTTTCTTTTTAGTGACCAACTGATCCATTCAATGATTTTATCGAAGTGGTGCATTGGAACTTAGATTCCAAGAAGTTACTTGCCATGTTTGATCTTGATTAAAGTATAGAGGTTAAGACTTCATTCTTAACATACCTTTATACTCTTTCCTTGGTTGCATGTAAAATCATCTCTTCTATGAAGGGAATGAGGCAAGCCCACCAAGAAAAACATACAAATTGAGCTAGGAGGTTATATTTCTTGTGAATCAGTTTGAAAACATAGTGCTTTAATTGAAAACATTGGAAAACCAACATTCAACATGAGCATCAAATCTCAAACCCTTTAGGAGAAGCAAATATCCTTGAACAAATTCACATGTTGTTGCTTTCCCTCGGGATTCGTATCCTTAGAGGCTTCTAAACATTTGGATTTCATCTCAATTTGTTTCTACTAAAGTCAACTTTAGGTAACCTTTGCCTTGATTTCCTTGATTTCCACATAATGCACTTTGTTGGATGAAAAAGAATTAGGACATTGGACATTCAGTTGAAAACCTAATCAAGAGTGTGTTTGTGGTAAAAAGAATCCACTAAGCAAAGATTAAATCAATTGGACCCCACATATGTGCTTGGCATCTTTTGGTCGTATGGTTTTCATGCAAACATTGATCTTTTGATTTTGAATTACTTTTAGAGAAAGGCATGTTCTTCACTATCTTGGCCTAGTAAACAAGTCCTTCTTAGATTCATTTAGGATCAAAATAAAATGCTTCATTCATCCAAACATCTATCAAAACCCATCTCACAAACAACTTTAGACCTTTGGAAACATCATTCTAGACTTAGGTACATCCTTAAATCAAATCAAAATCATTTGTTTAGTTAGGTGTGCGGGAATGCATCCTTTCTCATATATTTAATTAAATCAACAATCCTTTGAACAAGTTCATCCTAAGATCACATCCAACATTTTAGGGTTTACACATTCATTACCCAAATCAAACCCTAAGTCTAGCATTGATCCAAAGTCCCTAAACTTTGAACACTCATATCATTTCCCTTTTCCATCCTTCATCTCATCATTGGTCCTAAGAACCTTAGAGGTCACTTTTGCAACAAGGTCAAAACACAAGAAGAACATGGAATATGAACTTGATCCATACATCATGAGTAATCCAAGTCAACTAAGCTATCAAAGCCTTACAACGCCAATTGATTATCAACACTCACATTTATACAATCCATACATGGGGTCGTTGTCTCCTACAAACATCAATGGTACAAAAAATGTGAGTATGCCCAAATCAAAGATTGGAACACATTTCCCAAAGGTAGATCTAAATCCAAGCCTACAAGTCTATCAATCAAACAATCAATGCATGAGCCTTCAAATGAACAACATCATCCCACCAAATCCTTACATGCCAAATGAGAATGTACCAAGTACAAGTTTTCCAAACATGAATCTAGAAAACTTTGGGATAAATATGTTTGTGAATCGCACAAATGTTGTTCAGAGTCCAAACAAGATGTTAATGACTCTAAGACAAGGTAACACCATGTAAAATAAAAGTTACCTAAATCAAGACAATGTTCAATTTCAACCTATAATGCCAAATCTGAACACTATCCCAAATCAGAACATTGTCCAAAATCAATTTGTTCACTATCCCATTCAAACACCACAAGCATACATCCCAAATTTGGTTGAACAAAATACAAATCAATGGAGTCAAATTCAAAATCAAGATCAAACTTCGCTAGAGCAACTTGCTTCACACGTCAAATTAATTGAATTATTGAGCCAAGAGATATCTTCTCTCCAAAATCAATACATTCCTCCATTGGTTGAACTATGTCATCAAAGCATTGAGTTATGTCCACAACTACATCAAGAACAACATCTCTAATGGCAAGAAGTTGGATATCAAGATCAACAACATCAACAACAAAACCAATCACCACGTCTCAAAGATCAATCACCACATCTCCAAAATCAATCACCACAAGGTCAATTTAAAGTGCAAATCTCACAAGGAAACAAGGGAAAATACACACCACTTGGGTGACCAATTGAATCA